>QLPF01000118.1:96203-148660 GCA_003314045.1 Hygrophorus pudorinus
GTGAGTTGAGGGAAGGAGGGGGGGGGTATAAACGAACTGGTAAATTGAGCGAGATCTCCATTGTTCTGGAGTAGCGGCGAGTGTTGTAGCAGATATAATAAAGAGGGTGAGTGATAAAAGAGAGAGCATAGTTGGGGGATGGAGTGTGGGTGACCACGTGATTGGCGATGAGTGGTACCATAGGATGGATACTGATCAGTTCGTTTCAGTATGGATACCACATCTCTGCACTGAACCAGCTACAAACAGTCTTGTCTCTCTCAGATCTCCATTTCTCGATTGTAACTTCTCTCTTCACTTTCGGCGGTCTTTTCGGCAGTATCATAGCAGACTCTCTCATCCGCTCCTCAGGAAGATTCGCTGCCACCCGTCTCAGCGCTGTCTTGCTCGCTGCAGGTGCTGCGGTCATCACGCTCAGCCAAGGCGTAGTTTACATCGCTATCGGTAGAATACTTGTCGGTGTCGCCTCAGGCATCGCTCTCTGCGTAGGTCCCCTCTTCCTCTCAGAGATCGCTCCCCCTAAACTAAAACCAAACATTGGTGCGTTCAACCGTACATCCACTCTCCCCCACTCACCGCTCACTACTACAGGCGTACTAACTCAACTCGCCATCGTCCTCGGTATAACTGCCACCCAATCCCTCGGTTTCTTCCTCGCCGCTCCCAACTCTTGGCGCCTCGTCTTCCTCTTCTCCTGTCTATTATCGCTCCTCCAACTCCTTCTCAGTCCTTTCATCTCCGACTCTCCCCCTTCTTTGTATGCACGTGGTTTCACAGAACAGGCAAACACCGCTGCAATCGCTATCCAGCAACCCTTGTTACTGCCAACAACCACCCTCATATCTGTATCACAACTTTTCAATGCTCCAGACTCGTCCTCACCCCTCCTCATCGTCTCTCTCGCAATGTTGTCCCAACAACTCTCCGGTAACTCACCCTCCCACTCCCACTCCCACTTCTCACCTTCATTTCCACAACAGGTATCAACGCCGGTATTACCCTCTCATGCCGTAATATTCCCTTCATTTTCTCACCACTCTTTAGTCCTTTATTACAGCAATGACATTCTCAGAAGATCACTTCCCGAATTTGGCCCTTACGTCTCATTGGCCATCACTCTTGTCAACGTCCTCATGACCTTCCCCGCCGTCTTCTTCATCCAGGTCCGTCCCCATCCCTTCTCTCATATACCCCCTCGAATCTTTCTCCAGCGCATCGGCAGAAAAAATCTCTTTCAGTTTTCCGTATCCGGTGCTATCCTCTCCCTCATAGCTCTCGCCCTTGGTCTCGACTATGGCTATGTGTCACTTGGAAGCATCGCTATTTTCACTTTTGTCATGTACGCCACATCTTCTTACCTTTCCGCCTTTTCACTTTTCACTCCAACAGGTCATTCGCCATCGGATTAGGGCCCGTCCCATTTGTCATCATCCCAGAGGTATCCCCTTTCCACGTACGTACCTCCCTCCCCTCTTCCACATCACCTCCAAATCCATTCTCCTCCAGGCCGTGTCCGCAATATCCTCCGTAGCCCTCTCCTTGAACTGTACGTCCCACTCATCACACCCCCATTCTTCCTCTCTCACTCAATCCCACAGGGTCCGCAAACTTTCTCGTCAGCCTCGTATTCCTCCCCCTCCGCAACCTCTTGGCAGCGGGCGACCCAATGCAGGAAGGAAGGGTCTTTTATGTATTTGCCGCCCTTTTGTTCCTGGCCGCAACCGCGTTCAATAAGCTGTACATATACCATACATAACCTCTCGTCACGTGTATTTTTCTTTCCACTGCAGAATGTCAGACTCTCAGCGAAAAGAAACCGCTGCCTTCTTTTCCTTCTTTGCTGCCTTTGACCTCCCTAGGCCTGTAGCAGCAGTATCAGACCTCGCTGATGGTGCTGCCCTATTCGACGTCTTGTCTCTCGTGTACGCATCACTCTCTCCCCCAGAACTTCCTCACTGACCTCAGTCTAGAGATCCAGAGTACTTTCGCCAGTCCACCCGTCCCTCACCACACCCATCAGACAACTGGGTCCTGCGCTTCAGTGCCCTCAAACGCCTCTACCGCCTCATCACCCAGTATTTCGCTGACGTCCTCCAGCACCCCACCGTCGCCCTCGATGTCCCAGATTTGCAGGCCATTGCAAAGGACCACAATCTCCCAGCCACACTCATCATGTGTCGCCTCACAATCGCCATTGGCGTCCAGTGCCAGAAGAACAAGCAGATCATAGACAAGATCCAGGGACTCAGTGAGACCGATCAGCATTTTCTGATGCGGGCTATTGAGCAGGTGCGTTTGGCTTGTAGTCCGTGCGACCCTCGTACCGATCCCGTCCGTAGGTCATGGCCAAGATCACGGCCAATTCTGACGCTCATGACGTTGGGGAAATGAGCATGACCGAGTGAGTTTCAACCATCAGTTTCGAACTCGCCCTGACTCTTTCCAATCCAGAGACGACCATTACTATCGCATTCAGTCCGAGCGGAGCCAGATATTCTCAGAGAAGGAGATCGCGGAGAAAGTGTACCAGGTGCTGCTCGAACAACACCGCGCCCTCCAGACGAGTCACGACGACGTGCTGCAGGAAAAAGACGACGCACTCGCACGCCTGACCGCACTGCAGCAGGAGACAAACAGCAAGCGCAAAGACAAGGCCGACGGAATGATGCGCGCCGAGATCGACAGGCTGCGAGCCGAACTGTGAGTGGCCACTCTGCGTGTGTTGCCTGTGTCTAAAGTACGATGTCAGCCAGAAGAGCGAGGACAATCTTGCCATTGCCGAATCGGAGCTGCACGGGCATACGGTGCTTGTCACCGATTTGACACGCAAGGTCGACGACCTGCAGCTCAAGGCCGATGAGGCCGTCAAGTTGAAGGACCAGGTGGATGAGTGAGTCTCCGTCTCTTTGTCCAGATGTACACTCTGCGTGATGCCTCTTCCCGGTAGGTATCGGCATGCAGCGGATAAGCTGCAGAAGACTGAGAATGTCATGACAAAATACAAGAAGAAACTTCAGGAGGGTGCCGATGTGCGCCAGCATGTCAAGGTATATTCAAGACCGAGCCATTTACACACACATCCTGACGCTGCTCATCAAGGCGCTAGAGAAACAAAACGCGGAGCTCGTCGACAAGAACGCATCGATAGAGGAAGAGTATCGCAAGGTCGCCGCTTTCAAACCACTCATGGAATCCTACAAAAACCAAATCGCAGAGCTCGAGACGAAAGTGTCCGCCCGGACGCAAGAAATCGACACCCTCAAGTTCGAGCTGGACCAGAGCCGCACAACGCTAAAGATCACTCTCGATCACCGTGCAAAAGACGCAGAAGCGCTGGACCTGTATCAGGAGCGTGTGCGAGAGCTCGAGTTGACCTCGCACAGACATGTGCCCTCATCGAAACCCTCTCGCGAAGGCGGCAATATGACTGAATTCACAGAGGCGGAGATGATGGGCAGTGATGAGGACGACGATGCCGGTCAGGGATTGGGTGGCGAGTTGGACGATGCCATTACGGGGACGACCATGACGGATTTGAAACTCCAAATCAGGAAGCTCGAGCGCGAGTTGGAGGCTGTGAGAAAGAACGAGGCGGATGCCAGTCGGTTGCTGGTGTTGGAGAATTTGTTGGAGGATGCCAACCGGATGAAGGGAAGGTACGAGGCAGACTATTTGTCGGCGCATCGGGAAATACTGGTGCTGCAGAGAGACTTGGAGGACATTCGGAGTGGCAAGTCGATGGGTGACGGGTGAGTGGGCGAATTTCGATCGACGTCTTTGCTGACGTCTTGTGCAACAGGGCCGAAGCTGCCATAGCTCTGCGCCAGCGACTGAATGAGACCGTGGATCAGCTGGATGCTCTGCGGAAGGAGAATACTGAGCTCCAGGTCAAATTTGAAACGCAGGCAAAGCAATTGACTATTGCCAAATCTGATCGTGAGCAACCAGTTGGGTTTTCGAAATCTGCGTATTTATGTCATCATTGCAGTCAATCTCGTCAACAAGGACCAGCTAGATATCCTCGCTACTCTCCGAGAGTCAGTGATCGAAGACAAAGCCGGTCTCGAGGCAGACATGGAACGGTTGAAGAAACAACTACGGGAACTCAACGATAAGAACAGGATGCAGCTTGAGCAGGTCAACGCCTTGCTGCTGGAAAAGGTCAACATGCAGAGTGAGGGCATCGGGCAGAGAGAGAAAATGCTGCAGCGCGAGCGCGACTTTGGGCAAGCTGTTTGCTCTCAGATGGGTTTCATCCACTGACGACGCGGACGTCTCTAGCGATTTGCGCGCCTCGTTTTCGGGCAAAGATGTCCCCGAAGACATCAAATTCCGACTTCTCGCATTGCACGAGGACAACGTGAACCTGAAAGAACAGTACAAGACTGCGCAGGAGAAATTGCTGAAGGCGAGAACGGTGCGTGACGCTTCACGCCATGATGATATTCATTGGCTGATTTAGTTTTAGTTCATCAAATCACAAGATAAGCTATTCAAGGAAGAACAGGCAGCCAAGTCGGCACTGTCGACGCCTGTGAGCAGTGGGCTTATGCCCGTGATCCTTGTTACTGACGCTCCGGACAGGGCACTTTCGAGGAGGCTGAAGCAAGCTTCCGTTCTCAGATCAAGATTCTCGAGGAAGACCTCGCGCGGCAGAGGGTAAGACTCCCCTTGTTTTTGGATGTATGTATCTTGTCTCATTTGACCACCACCCACAGCGTCTCATGAACGAATCGACGAAGCGGTATAGACGAGAACAGGAGCTGATGCTTAGCGTAGTACATAGTATGGGGATGCGCACGGCTCGCGATCATCTCGGTGCCAAGCATCGTCCAGAACCCAGTAGCTGGCTAGGACAGCAGCGGAAAAACGTACGTTTTCTCATCAGACATTTACATGTACACCAACCAACATTCCCCCCCGTCAGCTTGGTCAAACACTAAGACGGTGATAGACATGCCTGTACATTTTTCATGTTATTTTCGGACGAAGCGCTCAGCATATCGTATACCCCTGCATTTACCAGCATATATATCATTACATTCATGTCATGTATTCTCGTTCTAAACCAAACAACTGCTCGCAACTTCGCAAGCTAACCTATGCTCGCCATGGCCAGTCTCTTGATCGATGGCAGCGTTCTGGAGGGAGGGGGACAACTGCTGAGGAACACTTTGGCTCTGTCTGCACTTTTGTCAAAAAATGTAACCATCCACAATGTGCGACATGGCAGGAATCCTCCAGGTCTTAGGAACCAGCATGCGGCAGGTAGGTTACGTCTCACTCCGTCAGCGTTCCTCCCTAAAGTCGTTGTTGCACAGGAATCAAACTCGTCGGCGACGTATGCGCTGCCAATCTGACTGGGGCCCAGATTGGCTCGGTGTCCGTTGACTTTCGCCCAGGGCCTATCCAACTACCAGGGAACTACTCCGCAGACCCTGAAACAGCAGGTAAATCAACTTCTTACGTCGTCCGAGACCGAGACGCTAAACGGCTGTCAGGATCCACGACTCTTCTTCTCCAAGTCTCCCTTCCGTGCCTTCTCTTTTCGTCCACCTCAGCCCGCTCAACCCTAAACATCCGCGGTGGGACTAACGCACAAGAAGCTCCCCAAATCGACTACACACAATATATCTTCTTGCCCTTCCTACGCCGGCATTTTGGTCTGGACATCTCGCTCGAGATCAAGAAACGGGGTTACTTTCCGAAGGGAGGGGGAGCAGTGTATTGCTCCGTCCACCCTGTGCCTGGTCCTTTGCCAGCCGTGAACCTGGTTGATCGCGGGCTTGTCAGGGGTGTCAGGGGCCAAGCCCATGTAGCGGGTCTCCCGGCGCATATGGCGCGCACGATGAGCGCCGCTGCTACCGCGGAACTGGTCAAAGCTGGCTTGGACCCGTCTATTATTGACATCAGTGCTGTCAGGGAGAAAGACGAGAGAGCCTTTGGCGTTGGCTCGGGAGTGGTGTTATGGGCGGAGACGGACGCTGGGTGTGTCCTCGCAGGAACGGCTATTGGGAAGAAAGGGCTGGAGCCGAGGATCGTGGGGGAGTTGGCTGCGGAGGAGTTGATTGGGAATTTGAGGCATGGAGGATGCGTGGATGAGCATATGCAGGTTCGTTCTTCTTTTCTCTGTAACAGGTTGCATGCTGAGTGTAATTTGTAGGACCAGATGATCATATTTCTGGCACTTGCTGAGGGCGAGTCGACAGTGAAGACTGGCCCGCTGACATTGCATACAAAGTAGGCTCTCTTTTGTTGTTGAAGATTGATTCTGTTTTCAACTTATTCTAGGACCGCAATCTGGATTGCTGAACAACTGACGGACGCAAAGTTCGAGACCGAGGAAGATCCTTCAGGACAATGCACAATACGTTGTCAAGGAATAGGATTGAAAGCTCCTCCATCCAGTCTGTCTATGATGCAGAAGACGGCGCAAATGCGTAAGTAAAAGATGTTTGGTCAGAACCAAGTGTATTACATGTAAAAGAGGTCGATAGTTATCCTACAAGGCAGTAACGCCTTTTATCGATTCCAAGACAAGAGCGACATATCACCGAGGCGTCTGTGAAAAAAAGGTATTGTCAGCAATCTGAAGGTGACACGAGTAGAACGGTGTTACCTCGGCTTGATGACATGACGTGCGGTACCTGCAATGGCGAGCAGGACAAAGACTGCAGCTGATGCGACATACGCCCAGCCTAAGAATGGATTCTTGCCACCAATCCAAGAAACGGTGGAGATGATAATCGACTTGGTGCCTTTATATGGCAAAACCGGGAAATCTAAGCGACATCATTAGCGCTGAATTCAACCAGAGTGACCAAAGCGAAGCATACTCAAGTTGACTGTAACCTGATAATTCCCCTTGGTCATCACGTCATGATCATTCCTACCCCATAATTTCGAGAATGTTGGGAGACCAGACGTACGCATCCAGTTCTGGAAGTGCTCATCCGTGCTCAAGTTTGGCAGATTGCTACTATTGTAGCCCTCTGGAAAGCGAGAGGCCCAGTTTGGCGGAGGGACGATGTTGGAAGTATTGTAAGTGGTGAGCTTATATTTCTTGGCTTCGCCCGGCCATGCGATGCCAGTTTCGGAGAAAGTGTAGGTCGTGAAATTATTGCTGTCGTTTGCAGGATTCAAAAGTTTGATGTCGATAAACGTGTCTGGAACAAGTGATTGGCGAAAAGTTAGACGATGAGTAATTCGTGCACACCGTTGAATACTGAGTTGGCGACGAGGCCGCATGGGTAGATGGGTTTGCCGTTGCTGAGAGCGAGAGGTTTGCAGTCACCATTATGCAAGGTATCGTTACTGACAGCCTTCCCCTTGAGCTGATCCGAGTTGAAACTCTTGACATATCGCCGATGATTCTGGAAGAAGTTGGTGAGCTTGTAGTATAGAAGGACGGACGGTTCGAGGTCGGCGGGAACTTCGAATTGGACGATACACTGGTTCCGCTGGGAGATGTCAGGATTGGAGGGGTCTTGTATGAAGGCGTACTGTGGAGTTGATGGCTTTGCGCCAGCGTCTGAAGAACGTAATCGGTAGCTGAAGTGGGGAATAGGGGAGAATGTCGGTGTCAGTGTCGGAGCTTGGGGAGTAAGTTTCTCGCAATCCGTGTAGTTGAATGTCATTTCAGAAACCTACGAGATGTCAGACGAGGGGCGTGATAAGTATAAGTAATCTTACTAAACTGCTCCCCCATATCAACAAGCCTCCGATTGGGGCAAACAAGATACCAATAATGAAAAGGGTAGGAAGGACGGTTTTTGGCGTAAGGATAGGCTGCCATGCCTTGAGTCTCTGTTGTTTGAAAGCGGTATCTATGGGTTGGACATATCAGCCTAAGCACATATACCGAGTTACGGATAGTTCGACTGACTTGCGGGACGTCTCCATCCGCCTTTCTCCTTCTTTTGCGGGTCAGAACTAGAGTCCTGGTCACCGCTAGAACTAGTGTCTTGTTGTGAAGATTTCTTCCGGTTGAAGAGACCCATTGCGAGCAGGGTGATGGGAGGTCCAGGCTGCGGACGCTACACAGGTTTGGCAAATAAATATTACATGTAAATAACGTGACCCAAGCCCGCATGGTGTCGTCGCTGTTGGTCGATACGCTGAAGAACCCTACACAATCACTTCTGGAGCTCTATGACCAGGCGAAAACAATCGACGACTTTCCTACACTAGTGTCTTGTCATTTTAAGGGCATCTTCAGCCAGATTGACGCGTTTCAGGAGGTTCTCTTCTAAGCCTGCTCATCGTGCTCCATTGCTCACTTAGATTACGCGCCAGATACCGCCCTTGAATACAAGGAATCCGCCGGAGGTGTATGCCGACAGATCCTTAGTACGGTTTCGCGCTATGGTGCAGGATACTTCGACTTCTCCAGAGATGTATCTGGCCAAACGACCAAGTGGAAAATGCGGTGGTTGGGGACTCGTCGACATGACGTCGCGATCAGATTGCGATAGTGTTAACTATGGCGATCTGAGAGACTGCATCGTGGTATGGGCTGTAAATATCCCCGGTGAATCCGATTGGAGTTCCTTTGGAATTGGCAGCCCACTCGCTAGTGGGTTCATCTCATCATGATCTACCACCATAAAGTGACGTCCAATAGCCAGCACTGCACTATCACATAAACCCCCTCTACCACACAAGTTTCCGGTCCCAGATGTGCCACACGTTGGCGTGCAGGTCAAGGTGATTGTATCCCATTCACTTCATCCGAAGCACCGACCTTAGTCTACGATAGATTTACGACTACATAGCCACAGAAGCCCTAAAAGCTACAGATATTCTCACTTTTGTCGGCATACTGACCTCTGAGCCGTACGTCCATTAATTCTTGTGCTATTCATAACCGCCAATAAAAGCAGGCTACACTCCGAGCTAGAATTTTCCAAAGAAGTCCCCACGCTCCATGTCCTCTTTTCTCAGGCGCTCCCGCCAATGCTCGTTCCACGGATGTACGCCGCCGAAAGCAACACGTCAACACTACGGGCAGAACTGATATCATGGATTGCAGAGGAAGCGCTCGGTGGGGATCAAGATGCTGCCGAATGGGTCCTTCTCACGTCAATTGCGCGAATGTATGTCCACTACCCAACGTGCAAACTAATTAACCCAAGCATCACGCAGACAATCCCGAACTCCGCCAACCTTTCCGCCATCTCTGACACTCTCCCGATTCGCAGCCCCCACGGTTCCTTCCGCCACCCCGGCTTTATCTCATGTCCTCGCAGAACTATTACCTATCTTTTTAAGGATCCCTCTAACGCTCGATTTGCTCAACAATGAAAACTTTTCCCCGGAGAGTAGACAAGAGGATCTGCATTCTGGCTTCTTGCAGGTTGCCACTGGGACCTCTTTCCTGTTAACTGAAAGTGGCGTACAGGTGGGCAATCTTGTTGAGAAAGGTATTTGGTTACCTTGTGTGCTGGTGCATGTTGTGTTTGAATGGGTTGTAATATAGGTCTCGTGAATCTGCGGGCCATACAGGACGTCATGACGTCTCAGACGATCGCATACATATTCCCGTTCACGAAATTTTCGTTCCAGACTGACTCAACTTTTGTCATCCTAACCGATGGAAGGAGAAGCGCATTTTTTCAGGTAACATGTCTAATCATTCTGAGACGGCATTTAGTCACCATAATTTTCAGACGAGTGTTACTGTCCCCTTGCGAGAAAATACATCCGCGGATCTTTATAAGAGCAAAGAAGATATTCATTTGCCTCCGGTCGAGAAACTGGCTGCGTTCCGCGCCTTAGTTGGCGGTGCCAAAATTGCAAATGTGCAAGTTGGAGAATCCACGTCTGCAGTGCGTGGGTTTATGAGTGACGACAGTAGATAAGGAGCTTTAACGTTCTGATGCAGTATATCCAAGAAGACTTCGTCAACGAGCGACAGCAGAATAATTCGGTGACGGCTGAGGATTTCATTCATAGGATGACAGTCGCACGGTGTGTTATGATTGACTCGTTTTGAGAGCAGGATTGATGGACAGAGTTTATATGCAGGCTGTTGGCTCTTTCTTCCCATAAGAAGGAAATTGACGAAGGGACGTGGCGACGGGCAAAGGCTTTGGATGCGTTTCGGATGGCAGGTCTCCTTGACATGTATATTTAACTGGTCTAACAATCGTTTGAACGTTTGGATTATATCTGGCCTTTCCTTTCTACCTTCGTGTTACGAAGTTAGGCTTCTCCGAGATTATGTTTCTTCGCTTCCAACCATTCATGGCCCAGCTCTTTTACTACCCGGGAAAGGAGCTCGCCCACCCCCGCTGCGTCTTCCCCACTTCCTTCCAAATAATATTTGATCTGTTTTGCGGATCGAAGTGCACTGAATTTTCGCAGAAACGGATATGGATGACTTACTTTTGGTTCTGTCCCACTCGTGCTACGTTGTAATAATTAAGTGAACTGTCCCGCTTCTAGTGCGGACTAAACTGCCTACCGTGTGGTAAGAACAATCTTGGTCCCGTTCTCACGACCCTCGGCTCTGAACTGAACCAATTGCCCGGAGGACAATGACAACTTTGGCTTGAAATCTGGCGGATTGGTACTGTCGTACCCGGTAGTAAGGTCTACGACGCTGGTGACAGCGAGGCCAGCAATTTCGCGGGGGTAGTTCGGTGCGTTCTCCGTTGGCTGACATCGAATACAGTAAGTAAGCATGTAATCTGTCTGGTAGGTCTGCGTACGTTGTATCTGCGGATACGGGAAAATATTTCGTCGACGGTGAGAGGATCAGTGCATATAAAGTAGCTGTTGCGGGTCTACGACAAGGGTTCAGTAGAGTAGCACATTAATACTGGTTTTCCCACACATGCCTCAAAATATCCGTATCTGCAGGCATGCGGTAAGCGAAATGCGTATGCAAACTCGGGTAATCGTTTCTTACTGTTGGTACAGTTCTTGCAAGTACGAGTTCGCAGATTTACCCTGACGATGTAACGATGTCACCAATTCCGCAAACGAAACCTGTCATATTTCCTCGCTCAATCGAACGACCCAATATGAAAATTAGTTGGCAAACCGTAGCTGCAACGCCGTCCTTGTCGCGGATCTCCGTTCCAAACATGAACCCAATAGCTTCCTCGTATCCGAAAGGCACGTCGTAACCTTCTTCCACAAGATTAAGAGCTGTGTTGCCGATATGTTTGAAGCCTAAATATCAGTCATTGGTACAGCGTGTTGCAAAATCACAAATTTCGGACCCGTGAGGCATTCAACAAATTTGAACCCTTCCGCATGGGCCATTGTTTCGATCATTTTCGAACTCACAACAGATGCAACCATGGCAAGTTTATCTGCTCGAGGTCTCAGTCTAAATGCACGAAAATTGATCAAGGAAATCCATACTTAGCGGCTTTCCTAAAGACTTATACCATTCAAGAGTTCGACTGGCGAAGAGGATACCTAGCTGATCACCAGTGAACGTTGTCCATTTTCCGTTTGCCCTGGGGAGTGGTAATCAGACTCTCGCGATATACGCTCAGAAAGACATGCTAGTACCCCTTCTCAGCAGCTGAGAAACGATCTGCGTCAGGATCCTGCGCAAGAACGTATACAGCCCCTTCCTCATCCGCCGTGAGAATTGCGATATCCTGCAAAAAAATAAAAATCGTCGGGCCATGAGGAATTCTGGAAAATGAGCATACCAAAGCGCCTGAAAAACAGTCTGTTAGAGTGCCACACAAAGTAAGATAACAGCAAATACCCTTCTCTTCTGGATTTGGAAACTGCACGGTTGGAAAATCGGGATCAGGGTGTTGCTGCTGTATTACGGGCTTAAAAGGAGGGAAGCCGAATATCTCAGCAGCCCTGGTTATAAATCGGTCGCTCACGCCATGCATAGAAGTATTCACGAAGATGGGCGTTTCACCATTCAATGATCTAAACCCTTTCAGTTGATGATACACGTAACTATGAAAGCCGACTCACCGTGACACGCTCAACTGTGTTATGTATCCAAAGTAAGCGTTGTACATATCCTCCGTGCGATTAATGCACAGAGCAGACGAATCTATTTGATCCGTTACCCAAACCTTCGGCTGGAAGTTTCTGTTGATCGAGTCGGAAATTCCTTGGTCATGAGGTTGGATAATCTTTTACGCTGAGCGTTGGTTTGCTATCCTGAATACATATGATCCGGTTCTAACCTGTACCGCATTTTCCCAATAGACCTGGCGACGTGAGCAACGAGCATGAGAGACACCACCGAGAAAATATACCTTATACCCGTTGTCTTGCTGCCAGCGTATCCAAAGTTATGGGCAATTTAGAAACACAATAGAACTACTCATCATACGAGTAACAAACCTTTGGGTTGTGACTGGCTGGAGCAGGTCATTTTCATCTCCAAGGAAGACAGCTAGTAGTTCACCTGTGATCATAATACCGCACGCTGCGCCCAATCTCTTGACGCTGAATGGCACCCTGCGGAATGGAAGCGTGAGTTTCAGGAAAGTAGACACGACGGATACACTGACAAAGGAGTGTGAACCAGGTCGTGAAACAGATATACTTTAACGCCATTGGCAATGAACGCTGCAGCCGTTAACCGAGCCCACCGCTCAGAGTTATGCCGGTGGTCATGCCCAATGACAGCTCCGCGGACAGCAGCACCGCTGACGTGGTTCAAGATGTATGCGCAAAGCCCCTGCCGCGAGGGGAATAAGATCGACGCAAATGGTTATCTTGTAAAACCATTGCTCACTTGTGATGCTTGAATTACGATCAGGTCATTCATGCGAGCCCAGCCAGCCTCCATCTTGCCTCTTAATCCTATATGAGTCTGACTCACTAGGTGCCTTCTCAATACCATAAATCAATACCCACCTGCCGTTCCAAACGCGATCCGTGTTCTTGAAAGAACAATAAGGATTTGTTGCAAAGCATAAGGAGCACTACCTCAGTCTTCTTTCCAGTTCTTCGGTGTTGCCCTCATTCCATAGTTTCTGTATTTCCGCTCGGGAAGCATCGTTCTGCAGGTGCGACATTCATCACAACTTGACACTGAAGCAGATAAGTTTCACAAAGTACCTTATCTAACTGCAACCATTCCCTTACTAGATCCTGGAGAGACTTCATGATGCACTCGTGAGTCGTGAAGGTAAGCTGTAGCAAAAATTGAAAGTTGGCAGTGTCACTAACTCTCGCTGGCACAAATTCAAGTTGCGCTGGTTATATATTTCTACAGTAACAAGCTTGTAGCCAGATCGTGTTAAATCGACCTCGACGAACTTTTGAAAAACTAATTATTTGGCAACAACCGGTATACATGTACCTGTCATGATGCATGATGATGTATGCTCTTGTGCTGTCAGTATCTTTTTTCTCTTGAATCAACATCCGAGTGGTCTTGACCATGTCCGTTCTGCAGAATTGTCGATATCTACTCGACGATGTCTCCAATTTGCCGTAATTCGGACGTGGTCTCCTTTTCATCATGCAAGTCGGTCGCTGTGGTTTAGGTCTGTTGGGATTGAGAACTCGGAGTATTGCAGTGGCATTTCCTTACGGTAATGTCGCCTTTGAGTGAAGCTGTAGGGATGTGTAAAATAGAGACAATACATGTGCGACTCGGACGGTCGCGACGGTCGGTCTCAGGCTGTGTACAGCGTTCGTTTGAACTGTGTCCTCGGCTCGCACCTAGAACGGTAGTTTTTCACTCTCAAAGACGGCTGCTACTAGTATGGCCGCTTATCTTTTACCAGGAGTAACTGTTGTTCAGCCTCCTCACCTGGAGGGTGATCCTGTTTGGGCTACAGAAATTCTACCCGGGCCTCCTTCCCTTGTTTCTGTCCAACAGTCTGCGAACAAGCGAGACCCGAACTTGAAAAAACCAACTGCTCCTGTTTTTTCTTACTTGCCAACATCTGATCCAGGAACTACGTATTCTGGACTCATGGCGGGCACTCTGACAGGCAACCAGGAAATCGATGGTTCTCGAAGGAAACGGACAAGAATTGATAAAGGGCAAGTCTAGTACCCGCTTTCGAGACCTGAACGGACGTTGACGTCCTCCCGTTGTCTTCATGTATGTACCTGTACGGTATGGCCTTTCGACCCCTTCAAAACCCGTCATTTCATGCACTCCAATATCCTTTCATCAATCAGCGGTGCCACTGGTCGTGCCCAGCGTGCCACAACCCGTAGCCTGAACTGGGTAATACTGGCTTCAGATCCGCCAGTCCCCAGCGAGGCGGGGATAGCCTCGTCCTCTATGCTGGATTTGGACTCGTATGTTATTCCCGTGGACTCGGATGAACCCTCGATCTCTCGCTCGAATTCTGGACTCAACCTGCAAGACAGTACTTTTTCAACCACCAACGGAAAGGCAAAAGGAGCCCGAAAAGATAAAGGAAAAGGGAAGGAAGTTGAACCATTCGTCAGGATAAAAGAGGAGCCAAAAACAGTATCATTATATTCGCCTGAGCCTGTTTTCAGTGCAGTGAGTTTCACTTGCACGCATGCTATATCGAAGTTCACGTCTCCCACTAGGCTAACGAAGATCACTGCTCCTCTTGCCGTTCTCAGGGTGCCTTAGTGTATTGTGACGGTTGTCCTCGTGCTTTTCATTTTTGGTGTCTTGATCCACCGATGGAAGCTGTAGATCTCCCGGAGGGAGAGAGCAGGTGGTTTTGTCCTAGCTGTACTATTCGTACGGTTCGTATTATCATCATACATCTCCACCACGGCTTGGACTAAACACCGGCGGTCTGTGCAGAACCCGCCTCCCAAACCGCCGCCATCTTTTATATCCCCTCTTATTCACCACGTACAAACAAACGTACCTGCGGAATTTCAACTCCCGGACGATATTAGAAGCTTCTTCAAAGATGGTATGTCTCTGCTCTGTTAAGATCTCTTCGTTTGACGAAATTTGCCTCTGTTTCTATAGTCTCGGTCGGACCGAGGGGCGCATACGTGGATGGTGCTGAAATTAAACAACCTCGTCTGAAGTACGTCTTTAGCTTAAAACTTTTTGAGTCCACCTTGACCACACCACAGTCGACATGGTCAGCTGGAGGACCGTGATCCATACCGACTCAAAGACAGAAACTCCTTCGCGGTTCTGTGCTTTCGATGCGGGACGTCTGCCCTTCCTGGAAGCCTTGCTGCTGCTGTCCCGTCAGCCAAGCGTACTAGAGGATCGCCGTCCAAAGTATCGCCTGAAGCTTGGAAGAGCATCGTCTCTTGCGACCACTGTAGCCTACATTGGCATCTTGATTGTCTTGATCCACCTCTACAAAACATGCCTTCCTTTGGTAAGAAATGGATGTGTCCAAATCATGCAGATCAAAGTTTTGTGTGTCTTCTGTTTCTACCACCTTAGTTGAATCTGAAAGTTTGTTCAGCCTCCCAAACGTCGCATCCCTAAGCAAAACGCGCCTCCCATAGAAGTTAAGAAACCTAACCAGTTCAATAACGGCAATGTCGAGATCATTCATCCGCAAACGACTTCCACGAGCCAGAGCAAGGTGGCGGTGGATGAAGTTTTAATCAATGGCCGTCGCTACAGGGTTCCGGAACGAGTCATTAGGTTGGACTTCTGGAGCAAGATTAGCAGGGTACAAAATCCAGGAGAACCGTACGTTTACTGTATCTATATTGCTTCGCCTCGTTGCTAGCTCACAGAAAGGCATATCAGAGAACTGGATACTGTTTCTGGAATATCATCTCCTCTTACATCACTGAGTTCCCTCGAAGATATAGACGACAGCGGTATACGTGTGAGACATCCACTTCATGATGCAGAGGATTTGAAAGTGGCACAGGCAAGTCCGCTCACACACGCTCACGTTGTCTTTCTGACCGCGATTCCCCCATTAGCTATTGTGTGGTTTGCGCGATACATTCAGGAAAAATCTCGCGCCTTCGTATCTGCTCAATAATAGTATTCGAAGGAAGACGAAGGACTGCAGTGTTCAAACCGAGCCGGTTGAATTGCCATCGGAGCAACCCAACGCCGTTGACAAGAAGAAAGCTACCAGCTCTGTCAAGGTAGGGTTTGAATTGTCAATTTCACACCCCAGTCAACTTGACTCTACAGCGTGGACCGAAGAAAGCGGCGGCTACAAATAAGCAAGGAAGCACGAAAACCAACGAAGTCATACTTACGCAAGCTAGACCATCATCCTCAACAGCGAAGCGGAAGAAGCCAGCTAGTACCATCCAGACAGAGCACAGAGAGTTACGATCGCGGAGCAAGAATATGGATGCATTGATCGGTAACATGTCTTCAAAGGTACGGAAGAACCGAAATTGATGTATGTGTGGGTCTTGAGCTTTGAAGTTGCAGGGTTCTGGCAAATGTCCCGACGAATCTAGCGAAGGCGTGACCGTTTCTGCCAAAATACGACCGTCGTTATTTGCCAAGTCCAAATCGGGCGCTGTACACGTGAAGGTATGGTACATAGAACGCCCATGTCAAGTCAAGAGTTAACTTTCCCTTCATAGCTCGAAACGGGCGAAAGTGAACAGATTGCTGTCGTCAATGGCTGGGGAGCTGCAGAAGCTGGATCATCTTTCCTGGCGGCACCATCTCCCTTAAAAGTATACTGAACTTACATAAACGTCATGTCCAGTCAGACTGATAGATCTGATACCACAGCCGTCGTCAGCAATCTCCGGTAGGCGGAGCCGGGCTGGTCGCCGGGTTGCAGAACCAGAGCCAGAGGAAAATGGGCGGGAAGAGAACGGAAAGGAAGAGAGTGAGAAAAGGGAAAGAGTGAGAAAGCGGAAGGAGCGAGACGACAGCGAGCAAGAGAAACAACCGAAAGAGCGAAGAGAGGAAGTGGACAAGGCGAATAAAGTAAGACGAGAGAAAATGAAAAAGGAGAAAATAGAGAAGGCAGCGCAGGAGAAAAAGGAAAGGGAGAAGTTAAAACTCGTCCGCACTCCCAGTCGTCCCCATCCTCCAGTCACGGCTCCCCCCACGGCCCCCTTGACTCCAACTCTCAAGATCCGCCTACCACGTCTAAGCAGTGTCAATCTGCAATCAAATCCGACCCCTCCGACGTCGATACCTAGTTTTAATTTTGGCACTCCGAGTCGCGCTTGAATGGTCGGTTACCATGTATTACTTCTCGGCACAACATACATTGATTGCAGGGTTAAGCGCAAGTCAGATAGTCTGGATGAATGCAGGACCGACTCGGAACTTGAAGCTTGAAGGCCTATCATACCTGCTTACAGTAAGGCCTGACACTTGGCGTAACCCATACGTGCATAATTTCAATATTCTGAATGTTATCACACTTGGGAAGCAACTTCCTCCGTACTCAGAATTTCGTGGATCGAACGTACTGGTTAGTGCAAAGTACTAGCTGGGAAGGCTTGAATCTTGAGTAGAGCAAATTTGTTTATTCATATAGTAGCCATTGTGAACTAACAGATTGTGCACTCATCCTTTGCTTGTTGTCTCGTTGGACGGACGACATTGATTCGTTTGTTGCCCATCCGCTTCATGTCAGTTAGTCGAGTCATAGCACGCTGGTTGCCTTGTGCTGCAAACCAGACTTTGGGTTAACACTTCAATGAAGGTATGTCAATTAACATACCAGCTGCTCGCATGTACCACCGCTTCGCAAAGTCGATATCTTGCTTGATACCAATGCCAACCTCGGCGTAATATCCCACAGCATATTCCGCTGTGCTTAATCCCTTGTTAGCGGCCCGTCGAGCCCACAGGTAGGCTTCCGAGTCACTCTGCTTCAGGACACCCTCGCTCCCAGTTAAATACCACCCACTCAAGGCCAGCTCGGCCTCAGAGTTGCCCTTTTCTGCTGCTTTGGTATACCAAGCGATCGATCTGCGTGGATCCACGGGACAAGTTAAGGTTCCGTACTCGTAACATTGACCGAGCTTATACTGAGCTTGCGTGTATCCGAGTTGAGCGGCGTGAGTGAATAAGTCCTTGGCGTAAGCTGGATCATATGCAACTAATTGTGAGTTAGGCATTTCATGTAGAAGACCAAGTTCGTGCAGTGCGTGCGGATTGTCTTCTTCTGCCTGTTCTGCCGCTCTTTTCAGCCAGTTTACCGCTTCTCGAGGATTCTTCTGCTCTCCAAGTGACCCATGCAGGAGGACCATGCCAAGTTTGTACATTGCAGCAGTGTCACCCAAAGAAGCAGCTTTACGATAGAAGGCGGCAGCCCGTGGGGGCTCTCTCCTTGTTCCTGCACCAATCTCATTGCACACTGCAACCCGGTAAGATGCGGCTGCATGGTTCTGCTTGGCGGCCTGCAGATACAAGTGATATGCCCGTTCGTGATCAACCTGGAGCCCGAGCATTCCTGTCCCATAGCAATTAGCCAGGAAGAATTGAGCCTCTTCGTACGCTTGGCCTTGCGTTGCTAGCCGTCGTATCACCTTCAGGGATTCGACAATGAGCATGTCACGATATTTCTTGACCGAACGCTGGTCTTTGGCGTCTGCGCCTATTTTTTTGGCAGCGTCAATGAGATATTTTGCATACAAGAAGTGCGCTTCGGGGTCAGGGTCAGCCTTGATGCGATGACGATATTGATCGATGTACTGCTTTGTGTAAGGAGGGGCACTCAAGTCAACTGCCTTGGTCTTCTGCGTTCGGGGAAAGACAGATGCAGTTGTCCCTGATCGCTGGAGGGACGGTCGAGGGTCAACATCCGGGCCATATGAAGGGCTCTGTAGCACGCCACTAATGGCCAATCCCGCAAAATGATCGAGAGTAGATGTGGGATCATATGGTGTCAATGGAGCAATATGTTCTTGATCGTTTTGGGGAAGTTCAGAGGGTAACGACGGTACTGAACGATTATCGAGTCGCGTGAAGGTATTTGCTAAGAAGACGCCATTATAAATACAAATGACTATCCCTACGATGTCAAAGTGAACTCTTACGAGGTGGTGGTGTATGATAGTCATAGGCGGTATCATCTTGTGTCCAGTCCAACTGTGTGTCAGCTCGAAAAGCATGACGACGAATTGAGCTGTGTTGGGAGTAGGAGCGAGAGGAAGTTGAAGGAATATCAAAGTCGTTGGATGAGAAGGTGGACATGGTAATTCGGAGTGTAACTTCAAGCTTTAAGTTCAAGGACGACTCGGACAATGTGGCTGTACTTGAATATAAACATGCGTGTGCCATGAGTATATAATTCTAGCTAATTCATGAATTCAGTAACCTCCGCCCCCATCTTCCACGGCTCTGTGAGCAACCATCTGCCTCCGCTGAGCGTCCTCGCGTTTAGGGCAGTTTGATATACCATGCCCGAGACCTGTGTACCTGTGTTGAGCCGATGCAATATTGCGCAACTGCTGTCTTACCTCCACAAACAGGACATCCTTTCAACGATGCCCCTTGTGCCGCACGAGGATCTTCGATGCTTTGTAGAAACGGCGGTACCCTTGATAAACGCAGGACTGTCGTCAGCACAGTTTCCATTGCGCCAGTGCGCCACGCACTTTTGTCCAGCCTCCATCAACAGGTATTTTAAATCGAGGAGAGTCTGCTCTGGAGTGTTCATGTTCACGAACGTGGTTGCTATACCAGTTTTCCCACTGCGTCCTGTTCGTCCAATCTGATGGACATAATCTTCGATTTCCTTGGGCATAGAGAAGATGATGACATGTTGGATTTCATTGAAATCGAGACCTTTGGACGCGACCCCAGAGGCAACCATGACATCTTTTGCACCACCCTTGAACGACTTGATAGCGTATTGCCGTTCTTCCTGCGCTGCGGTAAAACAACAGATGACAGGCTATCAGCAAACATACGAATTTCTCGCACTTTTCGATCCATGGATAGCCACGGCTTCAACACCCTTCAGAAGTAAGTACTCCTGTATATCTGAGTGCGCATAATTCTCCGTGAGAAAGGAAATCTCAGTAGAAAGAAAGCTCACCGTCGACCTCATTCTTGTTCTCGCTAAATACGATAACAGGCGGTGGCGTCTTCTGCAAGCATTCCAGAAGATAAACCATTTTCGCCTCCTGCTTCACGTATTCAACTACTTGTAGAACATCCAAGTTTGCGGCACCCGCTCTGCCGACGTTGACAAGAATAGGGCGGATCAGGGATTGCTGAGCAAAATCTTGAATCTTACGGGGCATAGTGGCTGAGAAGAGAAGGGTTTGACGTTGACCCTATGGCAGAGTTGTTAGTCGACGCGTTCCAGAAGACTGACTAGACTGACCTTGAAAAAACTCATGATATTGCGGACGTCGTCCTCGAATCCCAAATCAATCATCCGGTCAGCCTCATCCATACAGAGATATTTACAGTTATTAAAAGTGAATCGTTTTTTCTCCAACATGTCAATGAGCCGCCCCGGTGTAGCGACGACGACGTGTAAGCCCTTGTTCATCACATGGCTCTGCTCATTCATGGAAATCCCTCCAATACAGAGTAGGGCATTCAGCTGCGGGTACTGGCCCCCCTTGGCAAGCGCCATGCACCACGCCACCATGTTTTCGTACGTCTGCGTCGCCAATTCCCGAGAAGGACACAAAATGATGCCAACAGGGCCCTCACCACGAATGAATGGTAGCTTGGTTTCCTCTTCGAGAGCCATCATGATAAGAGGCAGGCAGAATGCGAGTGTCTTGCCTGAACCTGTGAAAGCGATACCGATAATATCACGACCAGCGAAGCTAGGAACGAGGTGTCTGGGAATAAGCGGGACAATTTGCATCAAGGGACTCACGCTGTAGGAATTCCTTGCAACTGAATTGGGGTCGGAGTCACAATTCGATTGGCCTGGAGGAATTCAAGTATTGGTTCCGGGATTTTCATGTCCTGTGTGAAAATTGAAAGGAGTCCTGGACGGCGGCTAAGCAAATAGACATACAACGAAGCGCTCAATCGGAGGAGGAATATCTTCTCCATCGACAAGGATGTGAAATTTTTCACGCAAATTTTGATGTTCCTCTTCTGTTCGCTCGCGAATGTATTTCGGAGGTCTCCAGCTGAAACCAACGGTGAAGTTTTTTTTAAAAAAAGGCAAGACTGGGATACTGACGAAGTCTTGAGCGATTCCGTATAATAAATACCCTTAGCCAACTCCATGTCAGATGCGAGCTTTCTGCGACTAGCAATGGCAGCCAAAATCTCAGCATCGGCCTCCTCTTCTTTTTCTCCTTTCGTTTTTTTAGCGTCTTCAGATGTGCACCTGTTAGCGTTTACTCATGGTAAATTTTGAGGATGACAACTGACCCTCCGCCGCCTTCATAGAATGGACTTCCTGTGCTTCCATAAGTAACGTCCTCTCATTTCTATCCCTTTCTCTGCGACGTTCTTCTTCGCGTTCAGCATCCTCGCGTTCTTCGAGTTCGTCAAGTTGTTTCTTTGCTTTATCCTTGTCAGCATTGACACCCCAAGAAGAGAGTTTCGCAAGTTTTGCTTGTCGCCTCTGAGCTACAGGTATGTATGGCTCGTAGTGATCCTCGTTGTCTAGTTTGTATGTAGGAGACGGTGAACGTTGCGAACGTTTCATAATGAGTCGGGAGTCAACCTTACATAACTCTAGTACAATGACCACATTCGATCCTACCCATCCTCATCGTCGATGTGCGTGTTCCTCTCAGGCCGATGCTAAATGATTGCATAATTTCCACCTAGTAAATCCCCTCACCAATGAGTATGTTCTCGTATCTCCAAATCGGAATAATCGTCCTTGGTTAGGTCAGACAGAAACACCGCAATCAATCAATCTCCCTCAGTATGATCCTAAGTGCTATTTATGCCCTGGAAATCCTCGCTCTGGAGGCCAAGAGACTCAAACTTACGACCATACCATGATCTTTGAGAACGACTTCCCTGCAGTCTTATCACCTCTTGGACCCGTCGCTCCCCATTCACCTCATCCGTTATTGACCATTGATGCAGTTCACGGCAGTTGTGACGTTCTGATCTTTCATCCGAGACACGATCTCACAATTGCGAGGCTCCCCGTTGATGATGTAGAGAAGATCGTGGATGAATGGATCCGAGTATATATACAGAGAGGCAACCAGGACGGAATAAAGTATGTTCAGATTTTTGAGGTGAGGACCCATGGTGTCAACATCGTTGGCCAAATACATATTACGGGTTTTAGAACAAAGGTGCTATGATGGGTTGCTCTAATCCTCATCCACATGGGCAAGTTTGGTCGCTGTCGGCAGTCCCCACCATCCCTTCGATAGAACTGAACACTCTCCGACGATATTCTCTATCGAATGTGCCTCCGTCTGGGGCACCCAAAGGGCCGAAAGGACGGCCCTGCTTGCTTTGCGATTATGTTCATTTTGAACACAGTGTCCCAGAGCACCAAGGACGGATCGTCGTTAAAAACGATCACTGGGTCGCATTAGTACCTTGGTGGGCTGCATGGCCTTTCGAGATCCTGCGTGAGTAATATGATCATGTAACTCAAGATCAATACATGACAAGTTCACGTAGTTCTGCCTCACAAGAGACATATTCCGTCAATATCCCACCTTACTACGTCGGAGAAATTCACCTTTGCTGAGATTCTCTCCAATGTCACGATAAGATACGACAACCTCTTCTCGTGTTCGTTCGCGTATTCAATGGGTGTCCATCAACGCCCGATTACTGCCAATGATGGCAGGACGCACGCGGAAGTTGGAGACGATGATGAAGATGTGGCTCACCTACATCTCCATTTTTTTCCGCCATTGCTGAGAAGTGCCATCGTCAGAAAGTTTTTGGTCGGGTGCGACATACTTTTTATAATAAGTATTTGTAACCAGATATTAATGCGAATCAGCAGATTTGAGCTAATGGGAGAAGCGCAACGAGATCTAACACCGGAGCAGGCTGCTAAAAGGCTCAGAGAATGTCCAGAGATCCATTACTCAACAGTGTAATAGCCATAGCGTTGTTTGGATCTAGTTCCTTTGCTAAACAAATGATATCACGCGTACAGTACTGGCGTCGCAGCACAAATAGATTCAAGTTCGTGCGTAAGATGTCCTCACCTCCTAAAACGTCTCCCAAAGTGATTTCCAAGACAGAAATGTCGACCACAGAGGCCAAGTGAGGCTTTATGATGGGGTCCTTATTTAACGACTGATCTAGTCGCATCCCTTCAAGATGGATAACTTTGAAGAAAATTGATTACAGCGATGCTAAAGGTCACAAGGTCAGAGTCGTGGGCATGGCTTTTTGACAGTCACGAAGAATAATTTTCTCCTTAGAGAGTATGGGAGTGTGCTGAGAGGAAGACACCACGACCGTCTGGCATAGATGGTCAGCAGGTCTACAATACCTTTGCATATATGGCTGACGCCAGTGGGTAACACAACGACTCGTAGCCGTGGCTGTTCTAGCTATCGTCCAGTCCAAGACCAATGCTTTCCCTATCTCGACCATCGTCATCGAGGTGCAGCTCTTTGTTGCTGGCCATCTGGATTTGGAGACTTACTCTAGCATTAGCAATATCGGCCGCCCATTGACAAATTCATCATAGGTATTGCGAAATCCCACCGTGATTGTGCTGACTCTTATCTGATTTTTCCATCACAGAATTGCCGGCAGGTATAGATCCTTGAAATCTTGCTGTTCTTTATAGCTCAAGCTACATCGACAAGGTTTAATCGACGAGGGAGAAACCCCAGAGCAAGCGGCTATTCGCGAATTTGAAGAAGAGACCGGATTCAAGGCAGACAGAGTCATCGAGACTTCCCCACTTATTGTCTCCGATCCTGGTGCGTATTCAAGTCGGAATGATTTACTGGGCCAATCCGATTAACGGTTATTCGCTGACAGGGATGACGAACGCCAACATGAAGCTTGTCGTCCTCAGTGTTGTCCTCGCTGACAAAGTTGAACCACCAGCCCAACTGCTTGCTCCTGGTGAATTCATCGTCAGGCGGGTATTAGGGCTGGCAGATCTGAATCATGAACTAATGGTATATGCCGAAAAGGTGAGCCTTGGGAAGCCGGGTTTCCAACACAGTTGACCCGCCGTGACCTGGATGTTTTATAATTAGGGCTTTGTGATCGATGCGAGGTTGTCTCATTTTGCGTCGGGTTACGAAATGGCACGAAAGGTACGGGATGGTGAATTTGCTGAGTTGACACAGCAGATCGAAGATTTGGAGATAATGTGATACGTCGCTTTACGTGCAAAACTTTCCATGGACATAAAGTGTGCTTACTATATTATAAGTAGCTAGTACAGCGTCCACAACGTCAACACCGTTCCAAAACCATAACATATTTCTGTTGAATTGTCGTATGGCTCAATGATGAGACTTTTTAGCCTTGTCTATGTGCTTCCGTAGCTTCTGTTGTTTCTCCCTGAGCGAAGCCTTCTTCTTGCTCCTAACGGAGCTACTGCTGATGATCATCATAATTGGCTTGTTTCTTGCCTTTTCTCTATTCGTGGAACTGCTGGGCACGTCTTTGTTCTTCTTCCCTTTGCGTGATCCAAATTTGTCTCGTCCCTGACGACCTTTTTCGATCGACGCCATTCGTTCTGCATAATCAGATTTTGCTTTCTTTTTCGGTCCCAAAATGTCGTTCTCCGAGATGAATGTCTCTGCTGGCGCCTGTCCGGATTGAAGAATTTTTTTGTTAGCTTCCAGAGTGGCGAGCTTCCGTTTTGCGATGGATCCTCCGCCCGATTCAATAGCTTTTCTGGCAGCTTGAATGCGAAGGTCACTAAGCAAGGTGAAGTCTGCGGGTGTGAGAATCTAAGCAAGAATATCAGAATATTAAGAACACGACCACGACACACAATGACTAACTTTA
The DNA here is from genome assembly GCA_003314045.1 of Hygrophorus pudorinus. Classification (NCBI taxonomy): domain Eukaryota; kingdom Fungi; phylum Basidiomycota; class Agaricomycetes; order Agaricales; family Hygrophoraceae; genus Hygrophorus; species Hygrophorus pudorinus. The sequence continues at coordinate 120,964 of QLPF01000118.1, forward strand.
GTGGTCGCGAGTGTTGATATACGTTTTGGATCTGTAGGGCTACCCAGTTCCATCTCGGTGATCTCTGCCTGTCTTGTGTCTGTCTGGTCTTGCTCATCCTCACTGTCGTTGAGGTTCAAATTATCATCACCCCCGGAGTCCACGTCAATCCATCTCTCCTCGGAAGACTCGTCGGAGAAATTGGATTCGAGATCCCAACCATGCCAAGCACTCTCATCATCTTCGGTGTTCCCCAACATGACATCTTCTCCCCGCAATTTATTGAGATGGTCTTCAAGAAGCTGTTGGTAAGCAATTAGTTTTGCACGTCCAGCAACAGACTACCATGTGGTGTACCGAGAGTCCTTCAATGTCAACGGCAGCATTAGCGCAATGGCCGAAGGGCAGAGGTCGGCTCCCCTGAGACATCCCTATACTTGCATCTTTACCCTATTCAGAAGTAAGTGCTGGCGTTTCCTCGTCCAATAATAAATGACATACTCGCTCTCTTCTCTTCAGCATGCCAGGATTGACCTCGCGATAGAGTTGCAGTAACCCTCGTGCGGCTGCTGTCACCGCCTTGTCCCGACTCTTCCTGTATTCGACTAGATCGCCCAGAAGCTCTTCGTCTATAGACCACGGTTGTCTTCTACATACTTCTCGGATGGCATTTAGGCCAGCCGCAATAACTTCGCTTCCTACGCCTGGGTGGACAAATTCGTGAGCGATCTTCCTGATGGCAGGGGTAACAGCATCAGGCAGAGTCAGGTCGTGCACCGACTGGGCAAGAGCAACGAGGATGACAGGAACCCGTAGTTGATGGTATTTGAGGTACTTGACAATGTATGTGTAAAATCCCAAGAGACAAAGTTTGTGAGCGCCCATGACACGTGACAAGAGTTGCATGAGGAGAATTTTGTGATCGAGAGACAAACGCTTGTCAAAGCTGTGAAGGATGTCATAAAGCTTCTCGGCGAAAGTCTGAGGATCATTCAGGAGTTGAAGAGCAGCCAAATTAGGTGTCGACGAATCGCGTTTATTACATTGTTTCTGCGGACAACAAGGTTTGGAAAATGTGCATGTGGCATGAGGATTCGCACCTTTTTTGCAGAGTTGAGCTGCCGTTGCAACTTTTTATCAGCGCTGCGTGTCTTTTTGTTGATTTCTCGTCGATGGTGCAGAGCTCTGATATCGGGAATCTATGGAGATAAATTAGGGAAAGTGGGAATGAAATGATGGGCGACAAACATCTTCTGTGTCATCACTGTCTTCCCTCTCCTCGTCGCTTCCAAGAAAGAAGTGTATTGATGCACTTTGCACTTTGACAACGGGATGGAAGCATCCAAGTGCAATTATGGACACTGGCTTTACGTCCGTCCTAAACAAATACGGTCAGAGTTATCAACAGATAAATGCAATACCGTACCAGATACCCTTCCTCCACAGTTCTTTTGTCAAGATCACGGCCCACATAGCTTCTTCGCCGTTATTTACAGTACTGTCATTGGTAGGTCCACCTGATGTTCGAAGCTTGCCTTTGTCACCTACAACCTCACCGTCCATGCCACGTTCAACCATGCTGAAGAGCATGGCTTGGACAGCACGGTTCAGTTGATGGTTTTTTGAATGAATGTTGGCCGTTCGGATATCGGAAAGGATTGTCTTCCGTATGAAGGCGCGCAGGGTAGATGAAGTTGTTCGAGGAAGGAGTGGAAATAGACACTTAAGGAGCCTGCGAGCAAAGGGGTTGAATCGAGTGCAAAAGGAGATTGAGTTGACCTACGCGATGGAAGTGATGACCTTTTTGTTCCTTAGCATGACTAAGTATTGGACTAAGGTCTTCCGGATATCTGCAGAGAGTGTTCCGTAATTCTCGAGAAGAAGGGACGACAGTTGAGACGAGAAGTCAGCGGTCTCCTTCGGGTAGCATGTTGCAACCTAGGAAGTATATAAGGGTGGAATATACGTGATATGATTTTTAGACAAACTTGCGAAATGAAAGCAACTAGTTCTTTGTAGTGGTCCTCCTGCTCTGGGTTGATCCTGAATATTTGGCGAATACTATTATAATGATTCCATTGTTGAAGAAACTCTTCCTTATAGGCAGCAGGATCACGCTTGATGAGATTTTGCAGCTGTGGCAAGTTGGAAGTCAGTAATACACCACGACCCATTGATGGACTTGAAAAAAGGTTTGGGTCTTCAAAGGCATTGGCAGACAAAGACAAGCAACTCGGCGATAACCGCATCTTGATAGTCTGGACTGCGCTTAAGCTTAGCCTTCAACCAGCACTTTCGATCCACAACTTTTATTATCGCCTTGTTCGTTGTCAATCATGGTCAGCCTAGAAGAGTTCTCAGTTCTGTCCATTCACTCTTGATTTTATCCAGGCCTCGGGTGTATCTGTCAATGCCAGCTGCCTCCACGATTTTCAGGAGCTCAAACGCAGGAAGACCAAGTATATCATCTTCACTCTCAACAAAGACAACACCGAAATTGTGGTTGAAAAAACATCAAAATCTTCTGTGTATGACGATTTTATCACCGATCTCCCCGAGGTGGAATGCAAGTGGGCTGTATACGACTTTGAGTTCGAAAAGGGAGAAGGCAAGAGGAACAAGATCTGCTTCTATTCTTGGTGATTCTCCTTTAATACCTCCTCGGTGCACTTGTTGTCATCGCCGTCTGCGATGTTGTTCAGATTATTCTATCACTGAGCGCTTGGCTGGAGGCTGACTTGATTTATGACAAGGTCTCCGGACGATGCTAAGACCAAACAGAAGATGTTGTTTGCATCGTCTAAGGACGCATTGAAACGCGCTATGGATGGTATATTCGCAGAGATCCAAGGAACCGATTTCAGCGAGGTGGCATATGACAGTGGTATGTCTTTCACTCTGACGGTTGTCAAGCGTCGACTTGGTTCTCCATCGACATTCATGTGCTCATTGAAGTTCTATGTTTACAGTACTAGACAAAGTCTCCCGCGGGAACTGATATCATTTACCTTTTCACCCATTATATTTCCATCATGTGTTATATTCAGCGGTTTAACGTCCTTTATGTTACGAACAAAAGACGGACTTTAGTTCAAGTCACAACTGGAAATTACGTTTAGTGTGCGGCACGACACTACACTTGGTTGTTATCACGCAAACTTTTCACAAGTGTCCGGTCGAAAGCATTTTGATTAACCTCTCTGCCAGCTTCACGCAACGGCATGTCCATGTCGCAGATATATCGTGTCGTGGTACCCCTCAGAAGTTTCAAAATGGTGTACCGATTGAGCCGGTCTGAATTGTAACAGAAATGATATTATGATTTGTGGAACAAGCTCAGTGGTACAGCGAATCACAAGGATCATGATGTTGCAAGATGATCTGAGCCTGCGACGGTAGTTTTGTAAATAGCTCCTTCGCCCGTGGTGCGACGTTGGCCCCTACTTCTGCCCTGGCCTCCGGGACTATCCCGCACGCTACCTCGAGTCCCTCCTCCGCCTTCCGAAGGCGGATCTCCTTCTTTGGTCGCGTACTCCTTAGTCTTCTGTTTCCAATCTACAGATGTCGGTTTTCCTGAGTCCCACTCACGGGTCTGAGCCTTATCCATCTTTCTTCGAGCATTCTGCTCCCTTGTACGGTTTACGTGCTCCTGCACCTTTCTGCTTTGGGCGAGTTTGATACGCTCGGATTCTTGAGTCTTCTTGAAAGCGTCCTCATCAGCTTTAACATCCTGAAAGCTTTATGAGGTCTGGTGTAAGCAATAGTGCTTTACAGACACTCACCATTCTTCTCTGCTTTATTTTCTCGTTTTGTTCTCTCATGCGTAACATACGTTCCCCCAGCTCTTCTTCACTCAGTTTATCCTTAAAGCCGACTGAGCATTACGACGCATGAGACAAGTAGAAAGATCTCACTCTCTGAGTTCCGCCGGTCTTGACACGTTCAAGATTGACATATGGCTTTTTCTTTTCTTTGAACTGATTAGAATCTAGCTTGGTGGATCCATCGTCTCGAGGTGACAGCTGCTCTAGTAGAAGTTGTGTGTCATCTGCAAGGTTCGGATCAATTGAAACCTGGCTGGCGTCAATATCTGAGGATTTCAGAGCATCTGATGGTTCTTGTATTCGACTACTGTCGAAGTCAAGACCAAGCGTGTTGGATGGAGCTCCGGCTGCCATCGTGGACTGAGACGAAGATATTCCTGACCAGAACGAGCGTCGGCTGAAATATCCTCGTCGATTATTTTATAACCTGATCATGATAATCGATATTCCCCATGCATGGCCATCCGCCTGCTATATACTAAGTTCACTGGCAGCATCCATAAAGTGCATCCCCAGTTCCAAGTACTAGGTTCAACTTGACCGGCGAATACCGGCATATGCTGTGTTCCGTTTTATACTCCTTCCGGTTCGTAGTTAAATCTTAAGGACCACCGAGCCTGAGCATCATCATTCCGACTCACACCCATGTCTCTCTCTAACAAATTGGCCATCACCGACCTTTCTCTCGAGAAGAAGCGCGTCCTCATTCGCGTCGACTTCAATGTTCCTATGCAGGATGGTAAGATCACTAACCCCGCTGTGAGCAACGTCACAGTTCACTTAGTGACCTCTACCCATTCATTGTGCCTAGCGTATCGTTGCCGCATTGCCGACCATTAAATATGCCCTCGAAAATGGTTTTGATTTACATTTGACAATCATATATTCATTAATATCGATCTATCCCAGGTGCATCCACTGTGATCCTTATGTCTCACCTCGGACGTCCTGATGGCAAGGTCGTCAACAAGTACTCCCTAAAATCTGTTTCTGCTGAACTAGAAGTTCAAATCGGCCAACCTGTTATTTTTCTTTCTGATTGTGTTGGTCCCGAAGTTGAAAGTGCCGTCAACGTTGCCCCAGCCGGGTCCGTGGTTCTTCTTGAAAATTTACGGTTCCACATCGAAGAGGAAGGTTCCGTCAAGAACAAAGACGGAAGCAAAACCAAGGCGGATGCCGCGAGCGTCCAAAAATTTCGAGAAAGTCTCACCCGGCTGGGCGATGTCTATATCAACGACGCGTTTGGTACTGCCCACCGAGCCCACTCGAGTATGGTTGGCGTGAAATTGCCTCAGAGAGCGGCAGGTTTCCTTGTTAAGAAGGAACTCGAGTTTTTCGCAAAAGCACTCGAAAACTCAGAGAGGCCGTTCTTGGCCATTCTTGGTGGCGCCAAGGTGTCGGATAAGATTCAATTAATTGACAACCTTTTAGATAAGGTGAGAGACTTCAAGTTGTTGATACCTTCAGGTATTGACACCAACGCTAGGTCAACTCACTTATCATTTGCGGCGGCATGGCATTTACCTTCAAGAAAACCCTCGAAAATGTATCGGTAAGCTTTGAGAACCTTGCAGGGGTTGATGATGTTGAGTGGTTGTGGGTGGAATATTTTCAGATCGGTAACTCTTTGTTCGATGTTCCGGGTTCTGAGAAGGTCGGATTTTTGGTTGAGAAGGCCAAGAAAAATGGCGTCAAACTTGTTTTCCCAGTGGACTACATCACCGCAGAAAAATTCGACAAAGATGCAAACGTTGGGTTTTTCCTTGGTGTACACGCCCAGACGATGAATTGAACCTATTTGATCAGACTGGCACAGCTACGGACGGTGAAGGTATACCGGACGGCTGGATGGGCCTCGACGCAGGTCATCAAAGTCGAGATCTATTCCGCACTACCGTTTTAGAAGCCAGGACGATTCTCTGGAACGGGTGGGTGTGGGCAGCTCATTTTTCATCACATTGATTGACTGCGTGCAGACCTCCTGGTGTCTTTGAATTTCCAGCCTTTGCGGGAGGATCTGCAGCCCTTCTTGATGCTAACATCGAAGCCGCCAAGAACGGTGCAGTAGTCATTGTGGGTGGTGGCGATACTGCTACTGTTGTAGCCCAACATGGGGCCGAAGATAAGTTGAGCCATGTCAGTACTGGTGGTGGAGCCAGTCTTGAGCTTCTGGAGGGCAAGGTGAGACCTTAAATTCTGATTCGTGATGGATTCTGACTGCGTACAGATTCTCCCCGGCGTGGCTGAGCTGAGTGAGAAGTGACTAGACGCCCGGAAGTTGATGCGGCCCCCAGTTTTGTAGAATTCAAGAACTAGACCAATGAATATTTTTCCCCCTACTTGCCAGATCCCATAGCCCGAAACAAGTCGAAGTCACGGTGCACCGTGACAGGTATTGTCACAATCCTTGGAGTTGAACGTTGAACCTTCTAAGTTTGTTATGGCGCGTCGCACAACCCGTTCCAATGCACAAAAGTCCCCAGAGCCGCTATTGTCTAACCGCTCATCAACTACGTCCCCCAAACCAGAAGCTTCTGAACCCAGGTTTTCGCGATCGGACGAGGATACATGCCCCGCTTGTAGTGACCGAGGCGGAGAGTGGAATGATGCTGACAAGGAGAACTGGATTCGATGTGACGCTTGTAAGACTTGGTTTCATTGGCGTTGTGCTGGAGACGGTAGGAACCTGGACGCTATTGATAGATGGTACGTCCTTTAAGCGTGACATTACTGGACAGGAATATAATCAGCACGGCAGGTTTTGTAAACCGTGCTTGGACGCAGACTCGACTCGTGTTGTTACTTTAAAACCCCCCACCCGCAAATCTTCACGCAAACGGACTCAACGAGACTACGCAAATCTTAATTCAGGAATAGAGTCCGACCCCAAACGTTGGATGCGGAATCTGCAAGGCAAAGTTATAGAGGATGCCAGCTTTAGGCGTATGAAGGGAAGTGATCTCGGTTTGGAATGGCTGGAAACAGATGAGAACGCCATGCAAGAGCCCGTCGTTGTTGAGAGTCCGGAGGGCCTGGGGATGAAGATGCCCCCTTCTGACTTCACCGTCGATGATGTTGTAGAGCTCGTTGGAGAGGATACTCCAGTCGAAGTTATAGGTATGATATCGCCAAGTCGAATGAGTTTTACCACTGATTAAGAATGCAGACGTAGCTTCCCAATCTACCAGTCCGGGGTGGACTCTCGGCAAGTGGGCAGAATATTTTAGTTTGGACGAATCCGACCGCGACAAAATCTGGAACGTCATATCTTTAGAGGTTTCTGGAACCAAACTAGCGGACAAGATCCTGCCGCCACGCTTAGTTCGTGAATTGGACTGGGTTGAAAAGTATTGGCCAACTACGAGGAAAGGAAAAGGAAACCCGTACCCTAAAGTTCAATTATACTGTTTGATGGGAGTTGCCTCAGCTTGGACGGTGTGCCTTTCTCTGATCTTGTAAGGCCCGTTGTTCACGAATCTGCAGGATTGGCACATTGATTTTGCGGGTTCATCTGTCTATTACCATATTTTACACGGGTCTAAAGTCTGATTTCTCTGATCTTTATCTGACATTGACTGATTGCAAACCTGCTTCCGTACGGCCAGATCTTTTACTTTATCCGACCCACCCCAGCCAATCTTGCCGCCTATGAACGGTGGTCGGGTACGGATCTCCAGAACCACTCGTGGTTGGGAGATATGGTCGATGAGGTTACAAAGGTAGAGCTTCTTGAAGGCAACACTATGATCATCCCGACGGGATGGATTCACGCGGTTGTACGTGAGAGCGATTCCCCACAGAACCACAGTCTGATCACTTTCGAGCAGTATACACCAGTTGATACACTGGTTTTCGGAGGTAACTTTTTGCATTCCTTCAATGTTGTCACGCGTACGTTGGAATTTCCACTTTTAATGTTCGAGTTTTACCATGTCTGATGAATAGATGTAGAGCTCAAAGTTAGAGACATCGAGATAGCGACTCATGTGCCCAAAAAATTTCGGTTTCCAATGTTTGTCAAGTTCGTAAAGTCTTTGATGTTGATAGATGGTGAGTTGTCTGAAATCACATTTCATTTTTAGGCTCTGCTGGTATGTGGGCGACAAGTATCTACGAGACCTCAAAGCCAAAGAGGAATTTCCTTCACGGGTATTGGAGTCGATCGAAGCCCTTGCTACGCTTTTAGTGTCTGAGGTCCGGATCATGGAGCGGGGTTCTGATCAATCGAAACGAGAAGCCAAAGAGCAAGTGCCCAGCGAGCGGGTGAAGGATGCGCCGGCTATGGCTCGAGAACTGAGATGGAGAGTTAGGCTCGCAGCGGGGAACTCTAGCGATGATGAGGACTCTGGCCGCTATCAAGCCAAGATTGTGGCTAATGGACACGCGACAAATAAACGCAAGCGTGCCGAGTCCGACGTGGTAGACGATAAGGAACCGAAGTTCAAAAATTTCAAGCCCCGAGTGTGGGAGGGTGTGGTGGATAACGCTGTAGAATGCGAGACAATAGTATTGAAGGCCCGGAAACCTCAGGGGAGCGGAGACGACTGGAGAGAGCACTGGATCGATTGGAGGGACGAATTAACTGAAAGGGAGGAAGGTGATGAGGCAGACGTCAAACGTCGGCGAGATGTTGTTATCAAAGTGCGCAGGACAGCAACTGGCGTAGAAAGACAACGGGTTGAGCGGGTGCTGGAAGAGTGGGTATGGAGCGGCCAGACTTCAACTTTATCTGCGTCGCCCTCTGAGTTGACGGCTGGAAAGATTGATATGGAAGCTGATTCTGCGACACAAGCATCTAGCGCTTTAGCGCTTTAGGTGGCAGAATACCGAAAAAAAGTCTCCCAGCATCGGGCATTTCACGAAGAGTCTGGAGTAGGATAGAGTCCAAATGTGATACATGTATATCGAGAGAGGGAAGAGGGTATGATGGCGAAGATCTGTTGCAGACTAATTTCGCGCATGGTTGAATTCAAATAGTGGAGCACTAGCCCCAGGGCATCTTCATCATCGAACGATCGGCAATATGGCCGTGGTTTGCTGACACTATTGGTGTCTTCACGAGGTATAGATGTTTCATTCCAGCGGCGGCCAAATCCAGCCACAAGAATGTCCTGAAAGGTGTCCAGTTATGAAGGCTCGGTCACTGCGACTACCTTTGAGCCGTTGCCAAGGTGTATTGATACGTGGAGTAGGGAGTAGCTGTGAACGGCAAAGATAGAGGCGACTTGCTTGACGTCGCTCTGCCCGTCAGTGCCCGAAGACGACATGATTCCATGGCACCAAAGACCAAGACTGACAGGGTAGCTGCTGCTAAATCCATCTCCTCATCATCTGCATCTTGCTCCCACTCCCTGTCGAGTACATCACGCAGCGAGTCATCCATTGTTGGGACTCAGGCCTGACTCGGAGCGGGATAATAAATTATATAATATTCAGCTGTCCTACGGTTTATGTCGATGAATAAACATAAAACACAAACCCCGATTCCCCTTTACAGAAAATAGCCAATTCCTGCCACGGGAAGTCACCCAAAATTTGGGTGAACCCTTTAGAAATTACTTTACATCCAGGTTAAATCTTGACACAGCCGGTGTGCCAATTGGCCAACGGAACGGCCGTTTCCGTGATGTAATCGATTATCATTACACTTCCGCAAGGACATGCATACACTGTAGACTACTCTACCATCTGGCGGAACTTGTCTTGAATTTCAGTGTGGAGTCCGTCCAATTTCTGTTTCATGGGTTCCTTCCCTTGAGATGGTGACTGCGCGAGGACAAATGCTATCAGGAGGACTATGTTAAGAAGTGATTTCCAAGCAAACCTCGAATTTCATCTGGGAGAGCTTGAACATTAAATCGCTGGCCACGTCCTTGATTTTCGCGAACGTTAGACCGCCCTGAGACACTGATTTCAGTGCCGCATCATGGAACCCAACAAAGTTGCGCAGCATAGCACTAGTCTTGTAAAACGGGCAATAACGATCGTACTCGCTCATGCCATTCTGCTGCAAAAAGTCATCTTTGAGCATGCGAGCGACTTCAAGAGTGATCTTGTCGGCCTCTCCTAAGGCACTTTTCCCGACAAGCTGAACGATCTCGGCAAGATCTTCTTCCTTCTGCAAAATCTCTTTTGTCTTGATCCGTAATTCGACAAAGCCGGGTTCGGTGGTCTCGTAGTAGGGCTCCAGGACCTTGGTATACTTGGAGTAGGATAAGCTCCAGTTGACGGATGGGAAGTGTTTCCGCTGCGCAAGTTTCTTATCGAGACCCCAGAAAACTTGTACGATACCCAGGGTAGCGGATGTGACGGGATCCGAAAAGTCTCCTCCAGGGGGTGAAACACTGTAGTGAATCGTAATAAGCAACCGAAAGGCTTTGAAAAAAGGTCAACTGACGCTCCAACAATAGAAACCGTCCCCTGCCTGGAAGGATTTCCGATACAAACAACCTTTCCTGCACGCTCGTAGAAACTAGCGAGTTTCGTGCTAAGATAAGCCGGATAGCCAGAATCGGCAGGCATTTCCGCTAAACGGCCCGAAATCTCACGAAGAGCCTCAGCCCAACGCGACGTCGAGTCAGCCATCATTGCAACATTAGAACCTTGATCACGGAAGTATTCCGACAGCGTGATACCAGTATAGATGGAGGCTTCCCGGGCAGCGACTGGCATGTTCGATGTATTGGCGACAAGAGTAGTGCGTTTCATGATAGGTTCTTGACGATCGCCTACTTCCATAGTGAGTTCGGGGAACTGGCTTTGCGTTAGCAGCTTTTTGATACACGAAATAATTTATGTCACCTCCATCAATACTTCAGCCATCTATATTTCCGGTATGAAAGTTGTTTCGTTGGTTCGCACAAGATTGGAAAGATTTACCTCATTTCCTCGCTCACCGCAACCAACATAAACAATAATGTCACTATTTGAGAACTTGGATAAGGCTTGCGAGATGACCGTCTTTCCACAACCAAAGGCGCCAGGAATAGCAGTAGTACCGCCTTGAACACACCTACGAGACCTTAGATTGTGAACACAGGTAGGAAAAATGAGCCTACGGGAACAAGGCATCCAAAATTCGTTGTCCAGTAAGGAGGGGGTAGTTTGCAGTCTGCTTTTCAGCAACTGGACGAGGAGCGCGAACAGGCCACAGTTGCATCATGGTGTGCTTCGTGGTTTTTCCTTGAAATTCTGTCTCCAACACGATATCCTGGATGTCAAGAATAAAGGGTGAGAGTCATCCAAGGGCAAGCACACGCACATCTACAGCGTAACTACCATTACCGGCTATATGTGTGATGGTGCCAAGTGCTCGTGGTGACAGCGTTATCTTGTGATTATCAACCAACGAATTTTCGTAGACGCTACCGAATATATCGCCTCCAGAGATATGGTCTCCCACCTGCAACAAAGTAAATAATGATAGTGTTGATCAACCGCAGTAGGTACCTTGAAAGTCGAGGTCTTGAAATCCCACTTGATCGATCGGTCCAATGCATCGGTGTTAATGCCACGAGGGATGTAAATAGACTTGGAGAGCTCTTGTATTGCCTGCGCACAGTTAACGGCGGCTCCGCAGAAGTACGCAAGACTTACCCTCAGTGGCCGCTGGATGCCATCGACAATGTTCCCCATCAAGCCTGCACATAGGTGAGATGGATAAATTTATGACGGCAATATATGCCTACCTGGGCCAAGCTCCACACTCAAAGGCTTTCCTGTGCGCAAGACAGGATCACCAACAGTGACACCAGACGTCTCCTCGTAAACCTGGATAGTTGCTTTATCAGCCTCGATTCGAATGACCTCTGGAATGGGGTTTGTTTATTTTTTCACTCGAAGAAGAAAGATATATAATGGTTTACCTCCCACTAATTCATCGTGCCCTACTCTAACAAGCTCATACATGGCAGCGCCTGTCATATTCTCTGCGATAACGACGGGGCCTGAGACACCAAACACCTGACCAAAGCGAGATTCGCGGTCTTCATCACGAATTTTAGGAAGGTCTCTTCTGGCATTGGGCAAAGCACCAGCCATGGTCGTGGTGCAAGCCCGAGTGTACTTACAGCGGAGTTTGAATGGCTGTATACTGACGCGTCCTGACTTCATATCACTATCATGCTACCAAAATCGTATGTTTCCTTGCGTCACCTCGCATCTACTCGCTAACTTTGTGCACAGTGACTGGGAGAAATGTATGCAGTTGCATTAGAAATCCTATACTCCCTACTGACTTAGAACAGTCGAGAAGAAGGTTGACGGAAAGGAAGAGGAGAAGATCGTCGGTACGCCATGGCCAACTCTTCAGTTTTATTTATTAATGAGTGCTTTAGCTCTCGATGATAGCGATATCCAAATCCTCAAAACCTATGTATGTTGTACTGTTGGTGGCACAAGTCTTGGACGTTTATTTCATGACAGGGGCAAGGCCCTTATGCCGCACGATTGAAGAAAATAGAGCCTGATATCAAGAAAATTCAGAAGCGTATCAATGAAAAACTCGGTGAATTCTTTGCTACTTGTATTCCAGCCGTCGCTGAGACATGTATAGGCGTGAAGGAATCGGATACTGGTCTTGCTTCTCCAAATCTATGGGACCTTGCTGCGGACAGGCAGCGGATGGGAGAAGAGCACCCTCTGCAAGTTGCGCGGTGTACAAAAATAATTGCCATGGACCCCAAACTCGCTGAAGCCGCTCGTGCTGTGAATCCACTTGGTGCTGTGCAAGGCCAGAAAGGTGCCGATGAACAAGATAAATACGTCATCAATATCAAACAGATTGCCAAATTTGTAGTGGGTCTAGGTGAGCGAGTCGCACCCACGGATATCGAAGAGGGCATGCGAGTTGGGTGAGTTCTCGCAATGAAAATCTATCCACATGACGGCTGACCGTCATCAGTGTCGACCGTAATAAGTACCAGATCCAAATACCACTGCCACCCAAGATCGACGCTTCTGTGACAATGATGCAAGTTGAAGAAAAACCCGACGTGACCTATTCCGATGTTGGCGGCTGCAAGGAACAAATCGAGAAGTTGCGGGAAGTTGTCGAGACACCACTCCTTTCTGTGCGTAATAAGTTCGTTTTAATCTTACTGTGTAAACATGTCATCTCTTTCCAGCCTGAACGTTTCGTGAACCTTGGAATTGACCCACCGAAAGGTGTCCTCTTGTATGGCCCACCAGGAACAGGAAAAACACTCTGCGCACGTGCCGTGGCAAATCGGACAGATGCTACTTTCATTCGTGTGATTGGCTCAGAACTCGTACAGAAGTATGTCGGGGAGGGCGCACGTATGGTCCGTGAACTTTTCGAGATGGCAAGAAGTAAGAAGGCTTGCATTATATTCTTTGATGAGGTAGATGCCATTGGTGGTGCGCGTTTTGATGATGGGGCTGGTGGCGACAATGAAGTACAGCGGACAATGCTGGAGTTGATTAATCAGCTGGATGGCTTCGATCCCAGGGGAAATATAAAAGTGCTCATGGCCACTAATCGGTGAGATCTAGCATGTGTGAATGTAGAGCTCGTCAGCTAATATTTCTGGCAGACCTGACACGCTTGATCCTGCCCTGCTTCGCCCTGGGCGTCTTGACAGACGTGTCGAGTTCTCCTTACCCGACAACGAAGGCCGCGCGCATATTCTCCGAATTCATGCACGGAGGTAAGCTTCCCGAAACTTCGTACTTACTTGTGTTACAATGATTCTTTGTAGCATGAGTGTCGAGAGAGATATTCGATTTGACCTGATCGCTCGCCTCTGTCCCAACACTACCGGTGCTGAACTCCGATCCGTCGCAACGGAGGTACGAATTCTCAAGATCCTGAGCTTTATCTGATATTGATGTTTGTATCGGTACTAGGCCGGCATGTTTGCTATTCGTGCACGACGGAAGGTAGCATCAGAACGGGATTTCTTGGATGCAGTCGAGAAAGTCGTACGACAAGGCACCAAGTTTTCGAGCACGTATGTCTGCGGTCCTTCCCTTGTGTGTTCTGGTTGTTGACAACCATGTGTAGACCTCTCTATCAAGTGTATAACTAACCTTTGGATCCCGATAAGCATACATTTCTGTTAGAGCTCTCAGGCATTACTAGTAATATCATCATGGATGAATTCTTATTACTATAGCTATGGGTATATTACATGCACTTGTAGGGTTCGGTAATTAAGCGTGACTCCGAGTTCCTCCAAGTCCGCCTGCCACGATGCTGAGTCCATGGTCGAAGACCCTCCGGTGTAATCGTTATTATCATCGAAAAGCACCTCGACCTACTTCCTCAGAATTCGCCCAGTTACTTGCCAACTATGCTTTCCATCCTCCTCGACCGCTCAACTTATCGACCTTGCTCTCATTCGGTCGTCCATTGACGCCCAAGTCCATCATAGCATCTGTATCTTACGCACTCTCCGAGATCCCTCGACGGTTAGCCACTCGCGTCCGCTCTCTGGAAGCTTTGCCTTTCATCGTGGGGACGAATCCGTATGTCGCCAAAACTCTGAACGCGTACAGAGAGAGCTTTCAATGGCTAGCAATGTACCCTCTTGTTCAGAACCTCGACGAAAATACGGAATTTGTGGCACAGTTGGAGCGGCTAGTTCAAAGTCACGCCAACGATATACCCACTATGGCCAAAGGGTAAGATACATTGCTGACTGACCATGCAGATGCTCTTCTGATCATCTGGGAAGCTTTCAGGAATGTTCACGTTACATGTCCCCCACCCAGATCTGCAATTTCCTAGACGGCGCAATCCGTAGCCGGATTTCAGTCAGACTTATTGCGGAACAACATATCGCGTTATCTCAGGCGTTGAAAAATCCTGAGATGCAGAGCACCCATACGGGAGTTGTTAACATGACATGTGCGCCTACCGAGATGATCAGGATGTGCGAGGGGTTCGTGAGCGAATTATGCGAGGCAACTTTGGGCATGAGTCCGTCCATCCTTATAGACGGGCATCCCGATGCTACATTTGCGTGCGTTTCTCTGTGATCTCCCATGTCACCTTCTGACCGGAATATAGTTATGTTCCTGTGCACTTGGAATATATTCTGACTGAAATTATCAAGAATTCATTCCGAGCAACTGTCGAACGCCATTATATGCTCTATGGACCATCCTCTAGTCAGCCAATTCCTCCTGTTCTGATCACCATCTCACCTCCTAGATCATCTGGCAAGGATTCTGGTAAAAACTTTTTGTCATTGAGAGTTCGTGACCAAGGAGGCGGCGTGTCACCCAACAATATGGCCCGGATTTTCTCATATGCGTTCTCTACGGCCGGTCATGCAGAAGAAACCAACGGAGATGACAATGGTGAAAGTCCATGTGCTGTTCGGCACATCGGAGGCAGCGTAGCAATTGGTACAGGTAATTCAGGCGAGGGTAATCTTTTTGGCGAGATGACTGGGAAAAGGCTGCAGACAGCCATAGGAACTATTGCAGGATTGGGATACGGACTCCCCCTGAGCAAATTATATGCCAAGTATCTCCTTTCCTCAGACCTCCTCCCCTCCAGCACTATTGTTAATTCCTTCTGAATTCAGGTATTTCGGGGGTTCCTTGGATTTACTCTCATTGGATGGTTGGGGTGAGATCTTCTGCAATATGTGTACCTCATTGAAATGAACCATCTTTTAGGCAGTGATGTATTCCTGAAGCTCAGGTGCTTAGATGAAGCTGGGGATGCGGCTATATAGTATGATATCTTTCAGCATGTTGATCGTCATAATCTGTGTTCGTCTGTTGGGATACTAACATATTATAGTATATATTACAATCAGTGACGTTGCGAGTCTGTTCCAAGGGATGTAAAAATTAAATTGCAGGATGATGCGCGGGTACGATTGGTGTGCGAAATGGAGGACAACAAAGCAGTGCAATACAGCAAACCGGGGTATGAGCCAGCTTAACTTTTGGGTAGAGAAGAGGTCTAATGCAGTTCCCACTTCGCGACAGACGAAGAAGACAGACACATATCAGGCTTATTTGGTCGCTGTTGCCTAAATAGTTGTGTTCAGTGGATGAAAAAGAGTCGGAGGGCAACGTTCGTACAGTAAAGCCATTTAATGTGCGGCTGGAGTGATAAGAGGATAGCCCTTGCGACTGCGATGTTCTATATGATCGAGATGATGAACCAAGGGTAGCAGAGTGCATCGATGAACTATTTGGAGTTGTCGGCACTGCCGTGGTCGTTGTACGAGAAGAGCGAGCCGCGAGTGGCGTTGGTGCGCTGATCTGAGATTTCTTGGGAGTTTCGGTCAAACCCTTGCTTCGACTGCCACCAAGGCTCGATGACGATAACAGCGCCTTTGCTGCGATAGAAGATGGATTCGTGATCTTGCCTCGGCGGCCAGCAGTAATGAACGGATGTCGCATGGCAGCTTGCGGCTTGATTCGTCGTTCCGGATCCCAAACGAGACACTTTCCTATGAAGTCCACGAATTCATCATCGTTACAACGCAAAACCTGAGCCAATGTTTTCGTGCCCGGTCGTCTTCTGCGGCCCTTGGAGTTGATGACAGGACGAGGAACCCCATTGGGGTCTGTGATGAAGGTCAACCCTGCGAACGGATGACGCCAGCCACAAATACACACCGAAGAAAAGCTTTTTACGAGAACTGCGATTCACAAAGTCCTTTTCGGGGACACCAAGCACCTCCATGATGCAGGATAGTTGTTCCTGCTCATTTTCGCCGGGAAATATAGGGAAACCGGTGTAGAGCTCTGCCAAAATGCACCCTAAGCTCCACATATCGATGGCCATGTGATAGTTCATGCCAAGGATAACTTCCGGCGAGCGATAGAAGCGGCTTTGAATATATGTATATACTGAACAATTATGTGTGGTAAGGATTGGAAAAGATATGGATTATTACGCTTACTTTTCTCATGTTCAAAACAACTGCTGCCAAAGTCAATGACTTTGATGGCGCTCTTCGCAGGGTGCCGGAGCAAGACGTTCTGCCAAAAAATCAGCTGGGAGAAGAAGAGAAAGCGGATCTTGTACTAGCCTCTGGTTTCAAGTCACAGTGAACAATGCGATGATGCCGCATCAACGAAAGAGACAAGAGCATCTGACTCGTGAAACGTCGTATAAGGGTTGTTGTGAAACCTACAAACCCATTGGCCTTGATAAGCTCGTAAAGATTGATGCTCAACAGCTCCATGGCAATGCACAGGTGATTGCGAAAATAGAAATGCTCCGTCATCTTGATGACATGGTGTTTTTCATCGGAATCCTACGAAACAAAACTAAGGTCAGAAATAGCCGTCGATGTTAAAGACAAACGTCATTTACCCATTTACGGAGGTTATCGAGGATCTTGATTTCTACCAAAGCTTGATGATGAAAACGTTTCTTGTTCCGGATAATTTTAATCGCCATCGACTCCCCCGTAGAATGGTCCCTACAGTGTAACACCTGCCCGAACGAACCTTTGCCTAGAGTGTCGATGATTTCGTACCGGTAGGCGAGGTGGTCGTGGTTGACAACAAGGTAGTCGCCGCGCTCATCATCGTAGCCGTGGTTGTTGGCAGAATTATCAACAGTTGCAGGCTTCTTCTTGCTGCGAGCACCAATGGAATAGACGGATGGATAGTCAAGAATTTCCTTTCGTTCGTAGTCGGAAAGGTACTGCAGCTGATTGCCCTTGAGAATTACTTATAACAGCCGTTGTCAGAAAAAGTGTTGAAGAAAATCGAATAATCAATCTGTGCTCACCCGAGGGAGATGATGGAGCAACTGGAGGTAAAGGCTCGGGGAAGCGTAAGAGATCATCTAACTCTTCTGGCGCCGCACCGATAGCCATTTTCTTCGCTTGTTGTCTTCTGATGTAATGCATCATTTCTTCATCGCCAGCTAGTTCTTCATCATCAACAGAGCTTGGCACGGGGGATGGAGTGGACAAAGATTGTCGACTTGAAGAAGGCGATGCTACGGTCTGATGAATGTTCTGCGTCGTTGAGTTCGAGACCCTGGTAGTGGGGAGGGAGATTTTAGGGGTAAGCAACTTTAGACCCTTTGAAGGAGAGAGGGCGGAGAACCGCAGCTGCGACTCGCTGGGAGCCACTGAGGAAACGGATGCAACAGAGCCAGTAGAAGACTTTCGAAGTCCGGTAAATGAGACTGAATCGCGGTTGCTTTTGCGTTGCAGGAAATTCCCCGATGTCGACGTCGTCGTGGCAGATACCTGACGCGGAACACGGGATGAAGTGCAAGGGGATGCTCGAATAGATTGTCGCTGACTTGCTGTACCTGAAGCCTTGCCACTATGGGCTTCGCCATTTTCAATGACTCCAAACTCGTCAGTGGACAGTCCCATTTGTGTCGGGGAAGTATTAGCCGATGAACCCGCCATGCCGTTGACGTTCACGCTGGCCCTACGGCTAGTCAAGGCAGACGAATTTTTCAGTTGCGGAGAAGAAACCGTAGACGTCCGACTCGATATCCGGGGAATCTTGGTAGGAGTTTCCTTAGGATTACCCGACAGGGAGTTCATCAGTGATGAAGGTGGTTGATTTGCCTCTTTCGATGTTTGAGAGCTATTAGTCCCAACAGACGGAGATCCGGCTATGGTAGGTAGTTGGTTTCGGCTACGAAGCGACGCATCTGATTGTTTCTGCATTGAGCTAACGGTTTGAGATGTCAGCCGGGAAGAGGAGGTCGATCGCGAGGCGCTAGTCACAGCTGGAGTTGACGCAGAAGCCGAGGACTTGAGGTTAGCAATTCGTTGCGTCGTCGTGGCAGGGAGCGCCGACATTTGCATAGGTGGTAGCTCAATCGGCGGTTTTGACTTTCTAGCGTCAGTGGAGGATAGGGTCTACAAGACGCAATGAGGCCACTGAAATTAAGGATTAGATTTTGACCCACCTTGCCTCGTTTTCTACCCATCAATACCGAGATTCTACTCTCGCTTCTTTCCTTATCCTCTTTCCTCTGCTTATCTTTTTCGAACTTCTCTTTCTCTGCATCCTTAGCGCGTTGACCGTCATCACTCTTCTCAGCGTAAAAGCTTCTTCTTGAGTTGGATCCTTTTAACAATGATGGGAGACCTAAGCTTAAAACAGACGACTTCTTCTGTACCGACCCAGGGACAGAAGATGAAGGAGGATTGTAATCTTTGGGGGAAGATTTGCTTGCCTTAAACGGTGGTTGCACCAAAGAAACAGGGCCCGATGAAAGTGCCGGTGAGGTAGACGTACCAGGGGCCATTGGAGGAGTAAGATGCATAGATTGAGATGATGACCGACGGAAGAAAGGAATTGAAGAAGGCGTAAGACGTTTTGTAGCTTGTCCACGGCGTATGGAAGATGTCGGACTAAGGGGGACGTGCTGAGGGGCAACCGCAGATGTAGTGTGGTGTGTGCTGGCACTGGAGTCCGTGCCCGAACGGCTAGGGACGCCTCGATCGGGAGTTTTAGAGGTCCCCGATGACGACGGCACCCAAGGAGATTTGGGAGTGTGCGTGGAACCGACCGAGGACATCGAGGCTAAAGACGCGGCAGAAGCCATGGCATCAGGCTGGACCGGCGACCAAGGGCTCTTGGAGGCCATGGACGAAGGTGATAAGGTCTGATCTTTGGACCTCGATTTACGAAGTTGTTGACCAAAACTGACGGATCGAGGGCTCAAAGGGAATCCTGATGACTTTTGCCCAGACGAGGAAGACGACGGTGAACTCGACAACTTGATATTCAGACGGTTAGAAAAACTCCACTTTTTTGATGGAGTTTTAATCAAGGCGGGATTGACTTCAGCCGGAAGACCCAAACCAGCGTAGCCCGCATCATGATGTTGGCCCTCGTGATGACCGTGTGCCAAGGGTGAGGATGCGCTCGGAGGTGGACCAGTAAAAAGTGGTATTTCGAGAGAAACTGTGGGGTCTTGGTCACTGCCATGGCTACTGCGCCTGTCGTCAGTGGGAAATGCGTGGCTGACAGACGAAAGAGGAGGCCTATAAGTAGACAGATCTTTGGGCAAAGGTGGGACGGGAGGGACCACATCATCCTCAGGAGCATCACCATTGACGGCAAGGGATGCAACACGATCTTTCAGAGAGTTAGCGTCACTAGAATGAACACTCGAAATATCACTTCCAGCGCTGTTTCTTCTCGTCTTTCCTGTAGACTGCCGACCAGATATTGCAGAAACGGAAGTCAGGCTAGTCGCTGCTGAGAGAGAGGCTGAATCTCGAGAACTGGTGGGTGGCGTGCTTGTATACGTTGTAGATGAGGCCGAACCGCGTTTCGGTGTGAAGCTTGAACGTGTACTCGCGGTACCTGACTTCTTCAATGTCTTGTCAAGCCCGGAAGAGCCGTTTCGTTGATCATCACTGCTTCCAATCGCAAGGAAATCAGTGCCATCTTGCAATAATTCTCCGGATGCCAAACCAAGACCGACAACCTGACGACGGACATGGTCCTTGTCTCTGTCTTGCTCCTCTCCACCTGTGCTTTCTTTTGCAGTGGTACTACTTCTCCGGGTAATTTTAGCACCCTCAGGGGCAATAATGCCCTCCCACTGAGTTCCTGTCTTGCTGGGGGGTGTGCCAGGTCGACTATGACTGCCTGGCCGACCAAAACTACCGACGCTAGCCCTGGCACGGGCACTTTTACCGCTGAGGCCGTCTAGCTTACGGAGAGCCTCAGCCGTAGCTTCATCGTCAAGACCCGACCATCCTTCCTGCGTTCCCCGCAATAGTGAATGAGCGACATTGGGCGAGGGATGAGGTTGGGGTTCTCGCGACGACGAACGAAGAGGAGGTGTATGTGCACTGTTGGCACTTCCTGTGTGTCTTAAAAAGTGCTGGATCGAGGACGAGGATGGAGATGGCGGCAAATGCGAGAAATCTGTGGTATGAACTCTTCGAGAGTGAAGTCCGTCACCATGACTAGAAGAAGAAGAACTTGCTGATGTCTGACGCGAATGCCTGTCGACCCCTTTTCCGATGACAGTGCCGACTTTCGGTGTACTATTGATTGTCAAACTCATACTGTCCCTTCGGCGTTCTTTTCCCTTCTCCCGAGAAGTGCTGGATGGTATCCCGACGCCAAGGCTTCGATGTTTTCGGGATGGCGCCCTGTCCTCCTTGTGTTTGTCTTTAGAAAAGCCAGAAGACGATCCAATGCGCTTGGAAATCAGGACGCCCGACTGATCCATCTCAAACTCGTCAGACGTTCGTTTTTTGGCCTTTCGGAGGGGAGTGTTATAAGCGCTGGGTGCAGATTTGGGGAGGGCGGATGGAGGAAATAAGAGGTTACCTGACTCCTCGTCAGCGTGGTCAGGTAACTGCGGAGGTTTGGACAGATCATCTTTATGAGAGTTGCGTGGGTAAAGGATCTCCTCGCCTCCACTTTCCTCTGTCATCGAAGGCCGGCCTCGAATAGTTCGTTGTATCAATCTGACGTCCGTGGGCTTATCGGTGACACATGAATAGTTAGCTATTGGAAGTTGGTGATTTCATTATTTTGTGTAACTCACTTGGTCTTTCTCATCTGACTCGCCATCGATAGCCTCGATAGTCCATGGACTGTCCGGCCCATCCTGTTCGGCGTCCTCTGGAAACACCACATCGTATTCATCTACCTCAACTTCCATCTCTCGGATGTCTTCAGCATTTGCCTGCTCTGCTCGTGCCCAACGAGGCGTGGATAGTTCGCCCACACCAACAAGCCCTCTTCTATCGATAGTGGATGGATCTCTCGCTGGTGTAACTGGCTGATTGATTGAGCGCATTTCTGGTGTTGCACTGAGGTGGATGGGAAGGGGGGGTATTGGAGAATCCGAAGGAGATTGTAGTCCGAAGTAATAAGGATCGAGAGAGGAGGTAGCGGAAGCTGAACGTGACATGGTATAATCTGGCTCGATCACAGGTACCTCTGCGGGAGAAACATAAAAACTAAGCTGTGTATAGAAAGGTGAGTTGCTAACATGGAAGGGATAACAACGCGTCTACCTGTTGCGCGGTTTGGTTGCTTCTACCTTTGCTTTCGTAACGAACTTCCCCATCGGATGCCGCTTTTTTGTCTGGGATATCGAGAGCGGACGGACGGTCTCTCTTCTTGGATTGACCGTTCTCATGAGCCACTTGGGGAAAGTACGAGGAAGGTGACATGAGACGTCAGAAGACGTTTTTCTCGTGAAATGTGTTATAAAACGAGAAATGTCGTGGACCGGTGGAAAGCAGCAAGCCAGCTGCAGTCACTGACTGATGATCCCCGCTTTCACAGTGCTTCCTCGTGTTCCTTTTCTATTTATGTATATTTGCCAGCAGTGGCAGACAGAACAATGCCAGTGGATATTGCTCTCTCAGAGGACATATATACGTTATTATTTATGATGTTATAGTACAGTAACTAAAGAGTGTAATGGGTTGTGTAATTTACCTTGGGCCTTGCGGACTCAGATATTTACTCAATCACAACTCAATCACAACTCAGCCAAGTCCACTGGGTCCCAGTCGACTCGTCAGCGCGAACCAGGTAGTCCGTGGTTCTCCGCGATTATGCTATCACTTATGTTCCTTCTTTTCGCTTTGTTTTCCGGGGTGTCTGCAGTGTCGCTATTTTGGCCCGTTATTTTGTTTAAAAGCTTGTCTCAAGTATTATCTGGTAAATCAGGTTTTCAACACGTGTTGTCATTATTCCAACTAAGAACACATCAACTTATTAGCTTTCATTCTTTTGCGCGGCTCTACGCTGGCCCTATCCGAGTCTTTACCTCAACTTGGATTCAGCCATCCGTTGCGTCTCGTATTCTTCGATTTTATCTTTTCATTGTCGTGATGGCTTCAACGGACGACAAAAGTCTCGACGGGGATGATCCTCACGACTCTCCAACGAATGACCCTGTTCAATCCTCCATGACAATGCATTCACATCCCGGCTACTCCGGAATGCCGATGCACATGTACCCCTTCCCTCCCGGACTCGTTCCGACTCAGCCTCTCCGCTCCAAACGCAGACAAGTTAAGAACGCGTGCACCAATTGCCAGAAGGCTTGCAAGAAGTGTGACGACGCTCGACCCTGTCTCCGCTGCGTCAAGTACGGCATTGCTGAAGAATGCATCGATTCGCAAAGGAAGGAGAGGAAAAAGGGGATTAAAAGGGGACCTTACAAGAAGCGCGATGGAAAGGGTGAGTTTTACTTTATCTTCTTCTCCGCCTCATTCCGACGTGTGGAGTGACCTTCATCCGTGTCTAATTTCATTGAGATCGCGCAGGCAACAACGTCGAACAAGTCGATGTGCCCGTTCAGCAAAGCACACCCATGACCAATGGGGTGCCGGTGACCACTGGGTCGCCACCGATGGGTCCGTATATGGGTCCGATCGGGTATCCCCCTGGTTTTTATAGCCAGTACCCACCTTCGTCTGGACCAAAGCCTGGTGAGGGACCTACTTACTACCCTCAGTTCTACATAGCGTCAGTCGCTGCGCCACCTCTCCCACCATCCCATGGAAGTCAGGAAGGGGAGAACCAAGGATATGCGCCCCACCCTCAATTCTACCCTGCCACGTTCCTGACTCACTATGCGCAACCATACCCACCATATGTAATGCATGCACGACCTGATGGACAAATGCCACTCCCCAATCCACATTATGCTACTTATGCGCCGATCTACCCAAAGCCACCTTCGGCTGACAGCTCTGGGGATGTAATTGGTCTGAGGGACCCACAGTTGGATGGCGGGAATGGTGACGCGGGAAGTATTGACAAGACTGGGTGAATGGTTTACTTCTTCAATTCAACTCGCTGGTATCAGACTCACCATCTTCTTACTTCTGGTTATGTTCTCATTTCTTTCTTCCTTGTGTACAACTTCCTGTTGTTCGTATCTCACTTGTTGTTGCTCTTACCTTCTGGTTATTGGAATTGATGTGGTTGCCTGGCATTTTGTGCCTGACAGATAAATCATATGAGGAGGTTTCGCACTGGCCTCAACTACTGTAGAGGCTCAACTTGGGCTCCTCAACTCATCAGGGGGTTTCATGGATCCCCAAATTGGCCCCAACTTCAATCCCAACTGTAAGAATTTGTGCAGGTGTTTGGTACCACTGTAAAATACAATTCTCAGCTGTAAATGTGTATGTGTTCATCAACATGTGCTTATTTGTGCTTATTTGCATTAGGAAAACTCAAATTGGCCTAATCGAGAGAAACTGGGTTTGTAGCTAGTGTTGGTCCAGCTGGCTAAGCCGCAAGCCGGCTGAGTTAGCTGTGTCTGCGGCTGGCTAATTTACCTTTTATTACCTAGCCGCAGCCAGCAGTCTGTTGAGTGATAGCTGACCGTGTTCGTTATATACCTAATAGACGATGCGAGTTGCGCCTCAGCTTCAACAGAAGGATGATATATAAATGATGTGTACCTAATAGACGACGTGAGTCTGGTACAAAGTAAGTAATACGAAAGTAAAACAGATGTAATGGGAATACTCACTGCGCCTCAGCTTCAACAGAAGGATGAGGGCAGTGAAGGATGAGGATGAAGCATATATGCTGTGATACGCGAATCAGGTGTCCGTTGAAACGTTAACAAAAATAAGTCGGGCAAAAAATCAGGGTAAAATTGTACCGGTGCATGACGATGCACATCACCACATGCACGAATGTTCTCCCACGGGGTACGTTCTTCCGTCGGTTGTAAGCTTCAACACTCCCCCTCAAGCAACGTCCAGGGTGTGTAGTCCTAAGGCATCTCGAAAGAATGTGAATTTCGGTGAAGGAAGGGGCTTGGTGAAAATGTCAGCGACATTTTCGGCAGTGGGAATGTAGGTCAATTGAACAGTTTCGTTGTCTACAGCTTTGCGAATGAAATGGTAGCGAATGTTGATGTGTTTGGATCGAGCATGGAACTTGTTGTTCTTGGCTAATGCGATCACACTCTGATTGTCGGAGTAGAGTAGCGTAGGGCGTAAAAACTTGGCGAAGAGTTCACCAATAAACTCCCTCGCCCACATTACTTCCTTGAGTGAGTGGGTTTGGCCGATGTATTCAGATTCGGTGCTGGAAAGCGCCACGATAGGCTGCCTCTTTGAACTCCACGTGACTGCGCCGATACCAATCTTCATCACATATCCATGGATCAAATGGCGATCCGCTTGCGACGCCCAGTCTGCATCAGTGTAGACGACAGGATCATCATTACCTGCACCTCCCAGTGTCAACCATAGGTCCTTTGTGGTATTGAGGTACGCCATAGCTCTTTTTAGCGCTTCCCAGTGAGGTTTCCTGGGATTCTGAACAAACTGAGACAGGATCCCTACTTGGAACACAACATCGGGCCGCGACACCATGGCGGGCCATAGAATGTGTCCGATCCCTTTGGCATAAGGTACATGGCGCATCTCGAGGCTCTGAGTTGGTGTGGTAGGTGATTGATCTTTGGTTAGCACTTGACCAGGTAATGCAGGCAGATTGGTAGGCTTAGTATCATGTACGTTGAACTTCGTGGCCATGGCTCGTAGGTAAGCACATTGGTTGATAGAGATTGTCCTGGCATCATGATCACATCTAACTTCGAAGCCTAGGGACCACTTTAGCTCGCCCATGTCAGAGATAGCAAAGTGTTGTGCGAGGTTCCGTTTGAATTCGACGACAGCTTTGAGAGGTGAGCCTGCGACTGCCATATCATCAGTAGCAACCGCGACAATGATCTTTGTGTGCTTAGTGTTGATGAAGAAGACCGAATGGTCAACGCTTGAACGGGAGAAAGCTAGGTCATAGAAGGTGGCCGTGAGTCGTTTATACCACTCGCGTCCAGCTTGTTTAAGCCCATACAAAGCCTTCTGCAACTTACACACTTTTCCTTCGTCACCAGGTTTAAGCACGCCTTTCGGCACCACCATGTACACTTCCTCCTTCAGCTCGGCATTAAGGTAAGCACTTTTAATGTCGACTTGGTGGAGCTCCCAGTCGTTGCGTGCCGCTAGAGCGAGCACTACACGAATAGAGGGCATCTTAGCTGCTGACAAGAAAGTTTCAGTGTAATTGACCCCATAGGTTTGCTTGTGACCACCTGCAACTATCTGCAGTCGGCGCAAGACAATATTGTCGTCTGTGTCGGGCTTCTCCCTGAACACGAAGGAGTGTGGGATCACAGGTTTACCGTCAGGCCGGTCGACGATTTTCCAGGTATGTAATTTCTCCAGTTGGCCGATTTCGTATTTCAAAGCAGCTTCCCAGTTGGCGGCATGGGGACCTCGGAGCACTTCGTCAAGCGAGCGAGGCTCATTGCCCATCAATCCCGCAAGTGTGTACACCAGGTCCAGCTGACTTTCATCAGTACTTTCACTCCACAGATTTTCTCCCCCACATTTGACATTTCCGCCAGCATAGTCCACATTGCACGTGAACGCGGCATCGTAGGCAAGCGCCGAATCATCGGTAATACCTTCAGCAAGGTTCCTGTAACTGCCGGGGGGCAATCTAGGACGCATCCCATGGCCAAGACCAGGTTCCGGGTCTGGAAGAACATTGTGAGAGCGAGAAGCCTTAGGTGATGTGTCTTCGACTTCGATGGCTTCTGTGATCAGCAGGGTCAGGTGAGGTTTCCTTTATCTTTACAACGTTGAGTTTGATGACCTTATCCTTCTCCCCCTCATTCAGCATGTCATCAGGAATAAGAACTGATTCGTCAGGTAACAACCATAGGTCGCTGGGGTTGAAAATAACATCGTGCTCGACACTGACTGACCGCTTTTCAGGCCAGTAAATCCAGTAAGCCTTGCTTTCGGAGTCGTACCCCACAAAGCGGCCCTTTCGTGCTCAAGCATCAAGTTTACCAGCAGCAAGGTCCTTGACATATGCAGCGGCACCAAATTCCTGGATGCCGGAGAGGTGAGGTTTGACTCCCTTAGACATTTCGTAGGGTGTCTTGCCGTCGAGGGCTTGTGTCGAGGAACAGTTTTGCAGCCATACGCTGTGAAGCATAGCTTCTCCCCAAAGGAATCGTGGCAGGCTGGAGGCCAGAAGCAGGGCTCGAGCATGTTCAGCACGAGTTCGCATACCGCGTTCGGACACACCATCTTGCTGCGGAGAGTCGTGAACCGTGAGTTCACGTTTGGTCCCTTTACCATCAAGGTGAGCATTGAATTCATTACTTGAAAACTCTCCCCCTCGATCGCAACGCACAACTTTGATTTTTGCTCCATCGTGTTGTGTTTCGATGAGGTTCTCATCCTTTTTGTAGGTTTGCAGGGTCTCGCTTTTCTTAGCAAGGAAGTAAATTTCGACTTCACACGAATGATCGTTGGTCCGACATGCGGCATATGACTTTCTGCCAAGAGTTTTGACTGTGGCAGGCCCCCACAGGTCCCAGTGGACCCTTTCACCAAAGTGAGTTGCTCTGGTCAGAGATTCCTTCGGGAACAGCTTTCGTGTAGTCTTAGCCTTCGCGCACGGCTCACAGAACTCCTCTTTAGAATCGGCGACGATTTCTATACCAGTAACCAGCCCTCGGGAGACCATGTGCTTGACTGCAGAGCAGGCCGCATGGCCAAGCTTACGGTGAGCTTCCATCAGGGTCATCTTGGTTACAGCGGCGTTGGCATGGTCGAACTCGGCTTCCTTCGCCTTGGCTAATCGATACAGCCCGTGAGATTCCGGGATTCTCGCCATGATGTGGCCCTTTGTATGGGTGATGACCACATGTGAGGCTGTGAAGGTTACGCCTTTGGTGACCTTCGCGATACGGCTAACTGAGATAAGGGTAAAAGCCATCTCCGGTGCGTATACAGTTGCAGACAATCAAAGTCAACTAATTTATTTGCGGCAGAACTAAAATATTTGGGCCAAAACTGACTACAGATTTGGATTCGGAATAGCTGAAAACATCAGAAAAAAGACCTCCGGTGAGTTTCCCATGCCTTTTTAGGTGCGCC
>QLPF01000120.1:6249-25664 GCA_003314045.1 Hygrophorus pudorinus
TTTGTGGGTCCAGAATCTGGAAGCGAGTTGGGAATGGTGTGCCTTGTCATCATTAGTCCAAATGAGGATTAGAACAAAACCCGATCGGTTGCGGATGGAAATAGATTGGTGGAGTTCCCATGTGGCAGACCGAGTCCGGAGCGGAATGCAGTTGTTGTGCCTTGTGATCAAAGAAGATATAATAAAAGAATTGGTGGGAATGTTCATGTGGCAATTGTTTAAAGGTTGTGTAAATGTTCGAAAAAGGAAACTAGATAGGGGTAAAAGTCACGTCATGACAGCATTCGACTCTATTACTGTAAACTACATACATGCCAGTGGAGCCAGTGAAATGCTGGCTCCTGCCAGTAAATATTTTTTATAATATATACTGGCTGTGCACTGACTGTAGACAACCGCAGCCGGCTATGTACAGCTCACAGCTATGGCTGGGGACTAAGGGGTAAATTAGCCAGCTGCGGCAACACTACTCAGTCATGTACACGGGGTACATTATGCTGAGGTATCTGTGCTATGAACTTGCTCGTTTATACTATGTAAGGTAAATACAATGAGCCAAGTAAAAAGGATAAATGATGTGCCATAAAAGAAAAACAGTGGAGCATACTTAGTGAACTGCACAGGTAACCCCCGGGTACTTTCAGCTGTACCGGGACCCACACTGGCATGTACCTGTACCTGTCGCAGTGGGTACAGGTAAAAGCCCAGGTACAAGATTTTGTACCCTGGGGTCACCCGTGTACCCGTACCCATCGTGGGTGACCTGCAGGTCGCTCACTTAGCTGACTACTGGTAGTACATGTATTATAATATATATAATATGTTTGGCAGGCAGCATAGGGCTGCCCGCCCTCTGTTGTGTATGGTTAAGGGTGGCTGCAAATGAACATGTTGACTTGTGTTTGCATGTGAGACGATGGTGGTGATAGGCGGGCGGGTGGTGACGTTGCGGGTGGTGGGGGACGCGTTATGCATCGTGTGGTGGGGTTGTGGGTGCCAGGGACGCATCATGTGTCGTGTGTGACGTTGTGGGTGCCAGGGACGTGTTATGCATCATGTGGTGGGGTTGTAGTTATTGATTTTGGTGGGCTTTTCCACTTGAACAATATGTTTAGGGTCACGAATAAGCTCATAGGAAGTGTAACATACATAGGTTCATAGAGTGTAGCCGCTTGGCTATCTGACTTGAATTCTGGGATATGATATGAAGGCATCAGAGTTTCAGTATTGAATCGGGTGCCAGGGACGCATCATGCATTGTGTGGTGGGGTTGTGGGTGCTGGGGACACGTCATGCATCGTGTGTGGGGTTGTGGGTGCCAGGACATGTTGCGCATCGTTTTGTGGGGTTGTGGGTGCCAGGACACATTGTGTGGGATGTGTGTGGGTGCCGGGGACAGTGATGTGTTGAGGGGAGGTGGTGGATCAGGATGGGAGTTGAACACAATACTCTTGCGTTCAACTCCCATAACAGGTCTACAGATTTGTCATTTATTGTTAGTAGCTGTTTACAATACAATCTATATATTACTCATCTTTTTGTGTCTGTGGTTACCGCTGTCTCAAGCAGTGGGTGGTAGTGAGTAGTGGTGGCTGAGTTTGAAATGTGGCACAGTGAGCGGAATATTCGACACACCCGTGGGTTGAACAAAATGCAAAAAATTGTTACCCTCTTAGAACTCTAGCCTCCCTATAATAACATTACATATACCAGTAAATAATATTATTGGTGACCTATCACACATTTTAGGTGACAGGTACAAATATGAGGGGCGGGTACAGCTCCCGGGTCCGGGTAGAAATTTTACTACCCTTACCCGTACCTGCATGAAATACCCGCCCAATACCTGCGGATATTCTTGTACCCCTGCAATACACTAAGCATACTAAATACACTGAAGTGAAACTAAGTGCCAGTGGAGTGGATACTGCAACCTGGGGAACATTTGTGGGAGGCTTGCCCCATGATTACAATTGGTAACAATCATGCCAGAATCTCTCCATATTCCAACATTAGGGACAGTCAAAGCTATGGATTCATGTCCGATTCACCTGTGGATTCATTTCTGATTTGTAGACAGATTCAGTCCGTGAGAAAAATAAAATGTGAGGTGAAGTACTTGTTGAATTTCGTCTGAATTGTCCTCAAATCACCTGAGCAAAAGGGACGGTCAAAGTTCAGCTATCGATTTGCTCCAATTCACAGGCAACTTGTCGGGTCAATGTTCTCTCACACCTCAACACTCAACCACTATGCCATGGAAATGTTCTGCTTGCTGTCTCAGCCACACCAAGCGTCTTCTGAAGGCATATATGCAATATCAAGAGCTCTATCGACAATGCCTAGCTCGTTGCAAGGCCAGCATACCACACAGCCTCAGCAAGATGCACCCTCTGTCCGACAACTTAAGTGATCTGCCATCCATCTAAGTCTAGTGTCAAGAACTTGAGCACCAGCGGTTCCTGGTCAAGTGTCTTGGGTTCAAGCTGGTGTAGCTCCAGGTTATCAGGAAGCTCACTGACAAGTGCATGGTCAGATTTTCGTGAGTGGCATCATTGTGTTTACATTGTGGCACTGGTTGATGCAAGGTAGATAAAGACACACTGGAACTAGGGTCTGACTCTGACTCAGAGGTAGGGTATGCTGATGACAAGGAAGAGTCCGTGGATGACAAGGACGAGGTGTACCATACACCTCACCACCACCGCTGGGTTCGGGGTGAGATTGAGATGATGTACACCCACTGCTACAAACAATGTCAAAAGACCCTTCTGCGTGGCCTTGCATTTCTTCATCATGTCCTCGGCACCCTGAAAAATGACTGTCCAGACCATTTCTGTGAGGCACTGCATGTCAGTCCAGCAACCTTCGACAAGATTGTTGACCAACTTGAGCATGACCCTGTTTTCTTCAATAACTCAACCTTCGCTCAAATGTCTATTGAAACACAACTTGCCATCACACTATACCAGTTTGGACACGATGGGAATAGTGCTGGGCTCCAAAGCATTGCTAACTGGGCCAGTGTCTCTAAGGGTACCATTCACCTTGTAACCTGGACATACAGGGAGTACTCATGACTCCAGCACATGGGAGGACACCTACATAGCTCAAAACCATGATACCTTGCTACAAGATGGAGAATGGGTATGGGCAGACTCAGTGTATTTGGTACAATCTTAGTAATCTCATGGAATCTGCACTAAATGATAGGTTGTTTGACCTAAAGATAAGCAGGTGGGTTGTTGCACCCTACAAACGGCCTGAACATGGTCTGCCAGAGAATGATGTCTTCAACAATCATGTTTCGATGGTCTGCATTCGATCTGAGCATGTGATCAGTTTTTTAAAAGGTTGCTTCCACTCTATGAAGAATCTCCGTGTAGCCATCAAGGATAAAGACTCGCACAAGATTGCAACATATTGGATTGCGACTTGTGTGGCTCTCCATACATTCACAATGTGCTGTGAAGACGATGAACGGTCTGATGATGAGTCAGATGCTGTGATGCATGATCTGTTCATAGCTGAGGGACTTGCATCAGACTCCGAGTTGGACAACAACATCCAAGCCTCTTTTCACCCTTGCAGGACACGCCTTCAAGCTGGAAAAGACCACTGGGAGAATCTCAAAGAGAAGCTCTTTTGCTCAACGGCAAGGAGAGCCGAACAATGTGCATGGTGTGCACAATTGATTCATTAAGTAGACTACGTAACTCTTTGTATTATGTCTGTTCACCGCTGAAAGCACCAAAATCAAAGTTGAGGGGGAACTCTGATGAACCACCGCCCACACTGCTGCCCTCGCTAAACCCGTTCATTTGGTGTGGTCCTGTGAGCCAAGTTGGTGTGGGTATGTGAGCAGGATTCCTTGTTTGTAGCTGTGCCATGCGAAACTCATGGTCCTGTTTGGATTTTTGTGACATGAGTTCTACCTTGAGGCGGTCTTTCGCCATCTTCAATTGCACCTTGGCCTGGATGTTTGCAATGGCAACATTGTTTGTGCCTTTGATCTGGAGCTTCTTCACATCAAGTTGCTTTTGTGCGGTCTCCTCCTCAATCCTTGCAACCTCCGAAAATTGTTTGATGATATTCTTCGGCTTCATTGTTGAGGGCCTCGTTGACATTGCAGACTTCGAGGTCCCTGCCTGCGGTTTAGTTTTTTTAGCTGATGTTTCATTGCTAGTTCCTTTTTTCTGTGTTACATCCTCTGTTTTTGTTACCAACTTCTCTTCAAGTTCCTTTCTGTTGTCTTCATCTTCACTGGGCTCCCAGTCCAGCACCATGACCTCTGGGTTAGACATCATTACTCGCAGAGCTTCATCATTATCAAGCTCATTAGGCTCGTCAAGCTCCTCACTGGGGTCTCGTCCCAGAAGGATATCCTCGTCAATGGCTGAGTTACCATTGCTGATACCTGTTGCAATAAGGTTTGGGCGCTCAGAGATGAGTGAACACATCTCAAAAAACCATGGTACTCCAGCTTTGATGAAATCTGACAGTGTTTTCGGGTAAGTAAGACACTTCAACATTTTCATTTGGTATGCTTACCCCATTTCATTGTGAACAAATTGGAAGTATCCATATTTATTTGATCCTCAGATGAAATGCCTACTCCGGTCTCTCCCATCATTGCTATGCCGTCTCTGGTCTTTGTCTCCATGCTAAAAGACAGGTAAGTCAGTCTGTATCTGCATACACCTCCACTCAACATACACTTTTAACTGGTTTTTTATTTTCCCTGCCCAGCTAGACCTTGCTGCTGAGGCCGCTTTTCCAGTCAGGGCACGAGCCTGGCTCATACTTCGGGTCATCTTCAAACAGCTCGACACATACTTGCCACTGGAAGTCTGTTTGGGCTTGCCACCACCTTTTTGGGATGTCAGTGTGGGCCCAATGGGCGGATACAACCCTCTTTTAATGGTAGGGTTGTCCATAATTGCATTCAGCAGTCGGAAACTGAGCGCATCATCCTTCCAGCTAGGTTTTACTATGTTGTTAGCTAGTAACACTGTTGCACAGCAAGAACTCACTCACTCAATAATTGTAGTACCATCTTCTATCACCTCAACCTCGTCATCACCACTGCCTTTCCTCTTCCTGTGGCCTTTTGTGCTCTTTGCTACCTTTTTTTCCTTCTTGGCCTTCTTGGCCTTTTTTTGCACTGGTATGTCAGTGTCACTGTCCATAGATAGTTCATTATTTCCAACTGAAGCATTGAGACATGCAGATGAAACGACTTTTCTTTTGCCGGTAACAACAAGATCAGCATCAGCCTGAGTAGTTTTCTTTTTCACCATGGTACACAGCAAGAGGGGAGGGGGGGTTACATAGGCTTTTTTTCTCTCAACATATGTTTGTCAGCATTTGAATCGATGAATCAACATATATTTGAATCCTTGGTGAATCGTCAAAGCAACTCCTGAGCTGCTTCGACAATTTGGAAGACGATTTAAATGTGATTTAGGAAGTTGAATTGTCTTCTGAATCAGACATGAATACATAGCTTTGACTGTCCCTATTGTATTTAGGAGGTCAGCCATGAAAAAAATTCAGGCTCTTGGCTTTGGATGTTTTGGTGCTCTAAAAAATTTTGGGCCCTGTTGGTCCATGTGTTCTTTCTGTATACTCTGTTTATTGCTGTTTTCAAAAACAATGCATAAGGCTGCCCACTCTCTACTGTGTGAGACAGCCGGGTGTTGGTGGTGGGAATAGAGTGTAGTGAGATGGTGGTGTGGTGAGACGGTGGTGGTGTGTATGCACACTCCTCCTCACCTGGAGGCCTCCTTCGTGTCTCCTGGGCCCCTTGCGTGCTGGTCCTCGTCGCCCAGTCCGTCTGTTACATCCTCGTCAACCCCCCCTCTCCTCATCACTTGGCTCCGGAATCTGGTCCACTCGCACCGCCACCCCATGTCCTTGTTGCCGTCACTCGGGCCTTCGCCGAGCCCGTGTGCTCACCGTTCACTGCTGTGGCCTTGCGTTTTGTGTACAAGCAGAGAGGTCTTATAAACTCGTGTAGGGCTAGTTAAAGCCCTAATACAAGTGGGAATGAGATAGTTAAAGACTTTGTACTCACTGTGCACTATTCACAGATCCAAATCAATGTATTTGGGTAATGAATGTATGTGCTGTTTTTATGAGGGTTGTAGTAGTTAAGTATATAGTTATCGTGCGACGCGGACGGCGTACTATACAGTTGTTTGTATGTGTATATATTGTGGCACACGTGTCCGCGGTAAATAATGATAATAAGATAATAAAATAATGAAATAATAAGAGGATAAAGAGATTAATGAAAGTAATGAGGAATTATAGATTCCTTACAGGTCTGTGGGTGCACAGATAGCATAAGATATATATGTCTCACCTTTTTTCATCTGCTGTGCAGCGGATCCGTTCACGTTCTGTATGCAGACAGAGATGTCTGGGGGTGCACGGACTGCATGAGAAATCTCACTTTTTTGAAGGCTGTACTCACTTTTTTTCGTCTGGGTGCTCATCTGTCATTGCTGTGGGCCTCAGGTTCCAGATCTGTTTGCGTTCTATATGTAAATAGAAGGGTCTGGCGTGGACTGCATGAGAATTTTTTTTTTTCATAGTTGACGCTCACTTTTTTTTGTCGGTGTCTTCCTTGTCATCACTCGGGTCCGGCGTGCTCAACCTGCACCGTGGGCCTTGCATTCCGTATGTAAACAAAGTGTCTGTGTGCGCAGACTGCATGAGAACTGTTTGTTTTTTGAGATCTGATGCTCACTTTTTGTTCCGGTGTCCTCCTCGACATCACTCCTGCACCACCATGGGCCTCGCGCTCCGCTGTTCGTGTTCTGTATGTAAACAGAAGGGTCTGGGGTTGCACGCACAGCATTAGAATACATATATATACATATTACTCACCTTTGTTTCATCTGCTGCGCTGCGGCCACACTTGTGCTGTTATCTAGTAGTTAGTAACGATAATTAAGAAATGTGACACTTGCCAGGCTTTTGGTGTTGCGCATAGGTGAACAGGTGGAAGTGGTTGTGTCGTTGAACGGATGAGAAGAGGTCACAGTCACTCTGCGGTGACAGAAAATAAGTCACGTGACCTTTTCAACAAAGACACGCCTACCACATTGCTGCACAAAATATTGGTTATTTTCTTTAGCCTTGGTGATCAAAAATGTGCTGCTGAATTTTGTGAAAATAATGGTATTTTTTTCGAAAATTTATTCTCACTAAATGGTGTTGGGGGTGAACCATAATAAAATACAGGTCATGTATTGGTATTTGTACAATGGTATGTGGAAGAGTATTATGGTTCTGTGGTGTTGTGGTATATGGTCTGCAGATAAGTCATGTGATGTACCTTCATAGCAAGGGTTCAATTCTGGCCATGGCTACTTTTTTACTATATTAGTAAGCACACAATGCACCTTGAACCTGGTTATTCCAGGTTGCTCCTGGTAGTTTCCTGGTCATTCCTGGTCATTCCTGGTCACTCCTGGTAGCTTCTTGGTCATTCCTGGCAGATTCCCTGTAAGCAGAATTCCTGGCAATTCCTGGTATTCCTGGTTCATTGACCAGGATTCTGGCAGGAATAGGGAACATCAAATTGACAGAGAAATTGTGAATTTGGCTGGGTCCTGGTTCCTGGGGATTCCTGGCAGGAGTCTGGCAGAGTCCTGGTAGATTCCTAGTGATTCTTGCCAGGACTACCAGGAATCAGGGGTCCAGTGTAAAGACCTCCCTTTCTTTATGTCTGCCAAAAAATGGTCATTGTTGGCAATGACATATCACCCTCCGCTCTTCCTGTGCTGGTTATGCTGATGTCCCACCTTTGCCTGGACAGGTGCTGGTGGCAAGGCCTCACTATTGTGCTCATTTGCTCTCAGAGAGTTCCTGAAGGAATACATTGTTGAATATTTACCTGTTGGTACACCATGTTACAATTTCGGAACCTGACCAGAGCTGGGCTTCCTGCAATACTGGGTGATAATTTGGTGAGAAACCACAAGTGATGTGGTTATACTGTATGTACGAAAAACATGGCTAACTACCTAATTCGTCACAATTCCAACCCTCCTCCTTGAGCAAAACCTTCACAAGCATCAGAAAGCAAAGAGTTCTCGCTCATCATCTAAGATTGTGACCAAGCCTGCAGTATCCATGTCTGAGGGTTTTCCATCTTTTTGCTGCAACTCCAATTCTGGACATTTTGACCTAAAATGGCCACAATGTCCACACTTGAAACAAATGGGGTCATTTGTTTTTCCAGTGTGTGCATACATGGCTGCATCACCATTGTTCTCATCCCCCACATCATCAACCTTAACCTTGTGGTTCTTGTCTGCAGCTCCTTTTCTCCCCTTCTCATTTTGTAGCCTAATGATAATATTTTCGAGGTTGATTTGATCTATGGGAATGCTGTCGATAGCGATGACAACAGCTTTGTAAGATGCAGGAAGTCCATTTGTAAGGACTAAGACAACATCCTCATCATGCAATTCTACTCCGGTGGCTTTGAGTTCTATTCGCAATGCCTTTACGCATGAGATCCACGCTGACATTTTCTCGTTAGATAGCATTTTCGAATTCCAAAACATCAGGAAAAAGCAAAACCTGTGTAGTTTCAGCTAAACTATGGTAGTACTTTGTAGTTCCTGTAGTCACCTATGATGCCTTGGTAGCCATCTGTAGCCATCTGCCATACTCTGGTAGTGCTTTGTAGCCTCAGTAGTAAGCTCTGTGGCACCATGTAGTCTCTGTACTCATCTGTCATACTTCTGTAGGCAGCACTCCTGGCACCGCACTATTTTGTGGGGTGCAAAATCCTTGCAAAATCCTTGGTAGGTTGTTCAATTTTTGCACTCAATTTTGAGCTGTGCAAAATTCATGTGAAATTCAGAATTTTAAGTCAAGTAAAATGCAATCTAGACTCAAACTTTTACTCACATTTACACCAGTTTAATTTATTGATTCTTGAAGTATTTGTTTTGTTGTAAATTGGGATCAAAACTGGGTATTTTGAATACATTTTTATCTGTCAAAATTGTTGTAAAATTTGTGGATTTCCAATCAATTTTGCAAGCTACCTAAATTTTATCTATTCATCTGCTCTAAACGTAGAATTTTTACAATGTGTTTTGCCCCTGAGGATATTTCACTTTTTGCAAACCAATTTTGTCGGTGCAAAATCTTTGCAAAATTACAAATTTTGCAACATTGTGCACACATTGTGCACACATTGCACACACATCACACACACATCACACACACATCGCCCCGCTCAATTGCTTGCTCAGCTACTCAGCACAACTCGGTCTTATATTAATGAAGCATGTATGGTAGTAAACAACATATAAAATAACAAACAGTATAAATAACAAGGTATATGTAATAGCATATAAAAAAAACAAGAAAAAAATGATCCATGCTTCACAAACCCCCCTGTTTACCATAGCAAAAGAAAGTGTTGAGGAACTCATCTGACAATTTTGACGTGGCATGCTTGAGCTGGCGACTCATTTTAATGCCCCTCAACTGTGTCTGCCAGTGGCTGAAAGGGAGTGGCTGTCCTCCGTTTTGGATATCCCAGACCTGCATAGTATACTGGTCCTCACCCCAGAAAGTCCAGCGGCCATAATTTTCACCACATGAATCATAGGCGAACGATAACGGGAACCACGACTTGAGCACCATTTGGTTTCCTTGGCCCAAGACAGAGTCCATCAAAGCTAAACTTGTTAAGAAAATATATATTGCATACCTGTGTAACAGATATAGCCCCCACAAAGCAAGATGGCGTTGTTCTCATCCAATTTGTCATCAACCAGACAGTTGCCAGACTGTGGATCTTCAACAGAAAATCCTGTTTTGAGGAGGATGCTCAATGGGCCTCATAGGACAGCATCAAAACCGGTCTCCTGCATGGCCAGGCGCCACAGATATCCGCCACAAAGTAACGTAGCACAGCCTCCAGGACCACTGAGGATGGCAGCACGTTGGTGTAGGTATGCATCATAGTCTTTTTTGGTGAACTGGTACCTAGGGAGGCAAATCAGGATCAAGCGGGAGGTGGGCGGCAGGGGGCGGGGTATGGTTCGGAGAGGAAATAAGGTATGGAATGTGATACCTTGCTGCAAAAGACGATGTGCAACGTCTAAATCGTTCAACCCTTGTTCTAATCGGCACACATACAAGGCGTCAGCGGCAGTTGTCACTGCAATTTTCCAAGGAGCCATAGAGTCCGACCCAAAGTCAAAGACCAGCAGGCCAGACAGCAGGCAACGAATACAACTGAGGTAATTTGCGCAAGTGAGTGCCTTGTGATTCCCCCTGTGTAAGTCCCACAGCAATGTATGAGGTTGATGACCGGAGGCCAAGGCGTTAATGAAGTTGTAGACAATTTTGCCCAGAGAGGTTGTGAACACAACGACATCCTTTTCCACCAATCCCAGCAGACATAGGAATGATGGCTGTGCTGCCAGAGCTACCGGGCTTATATTGGTGGGTAGAGGGACCGGAGGGACAAATCCATAATTTTTGGAAAGGATGTCGATGACTTCGGACGCATCAAACACGCCCACAACTGGGTTCTCATCTGTGATCGGGGGTGGGGATGGTGACCTCTGGTAGCAGGCAACAGGTTTGTCACTCAAGTCTGGGCATATCACGTCCGCTTTCCCCCCTGGGATGCCAGTAATCCTCATCATCATCGCTCTGACTTGCTGACCCAAACTCCTCACAACAGTCCCATTCATTCCAGAAAGGATTGTATTGTTGCTGGTTCTCGCTGTAGTACCCTAAGGTATCCTCCCTCTCACTCTTAAGGACTGCCTTGCACACCAGCTGCAAGGGTTTGTCATCACACGGAACCGACTTAAACACTGGGGCATTAACGGTAGGAGGTTTACGCTCCCAATTCAAATGAGTTTGTCGGGCCTGTGGAGTTTCCCTCTCAAGCTTTTGGGCATTTGACTTTGTGTGTTTAGCAAAAAATTCCTTCCAGGTCTGGCAAGCAGTGGTTTTAGGCTTGGTGCAGGGTTCAGGCTGTGAAGGTTGTGGGGTGTGAAAGGTCATTGCCTCCTGCGGGTGAGCAGTGGTGTGGGTGTGGTTGGTACAGGGTTCAGGCTGTGAAGGTCGTTTGGTGTGAAAGGTTGTCGCCTCCTGCAATTGATGAGGAGGCAGTGTATAACTAGCCAAAACTGAGTTGCGTTCTGCAGTGCAAGCCTATTTTGTGCCCCAGGGGTACCATACAGGGATATGGTGTTCGTAGAACCAGGTGACAAAGGGTTGGGTTTTTTCTGTGTCCACTAGGTCTACGAAAAGGCTGACACGGGGAACAGTTGGCGAAAATATGGAAACGATGGACGTAGAGACCCCCGCTACCCAGATTTGAGAGATACCAGCCTCCACTAGGGCCGAAAACCAGTCAGGGATGCTGTCTTCATCGGAGCCTGATCGCCAATTGCAACTAGAAACGACAGGGCAGCCATCCAGATGACAAACCAATCCCTGGATAACATCGTGCATCGTCAGACAAGGCCAGTGTTTTTGTAAATTCCATGAAAATGCCAAGCAGCGGGGGAGAAGGGTCAAATTTGTGTGGCCTTATACCTTGTGGTCAACAAGCTAGTGCAGAACACCAGTGACACATGGAGCCGCATCCAACGCTCTATAAATGCAACTGGGAGATGGAATCCCTTCTCGCTCCTTTCAATAGGTGTAATATGGTCCAGGCAATCAAATGGATAGCCAGCAAACGATGGCTAAAGCGGGAGGAAGGCCATGTATCCGAAGGCTGGTGTCCACCAACGAGGTTGTTGGAAGTCTGATAAATTTGCAGAAGGTATGGTGTGGAAGATGTTATTGGTGTAGCTGGGTCTTCCTGGGACATTGACGTCCCGGGAACAATTTGGAGAGTAGAAGATGTCTCCATTGGAAAGGAGGACTCGCCCCGGAGACTGGTCAAAGAACATGGCGATGTGAGGCGGTTAATCAAATGATTGGGGGAGTCTATGGCCAAAGGTTCAGCCACAAAGAGGGAACAAGGATGAGAGCAAACTTACAGGGAGCACGGGAATCAACTATGAACTGCCAAGGGAGAGCATGTTGGGACACCGACTGCAAGGTGTCTTTGGGCAACCAAAAGATGCAGTGAGATAGGGCGTTCTGCAGCAGCAAGTTTAGCAAAGGAGTGAGGGAAGAGCACTCGAAAACTTACCTGATGAAGGATTGGGGCACAAAAGACTGAAAAGCGGGTAAATGCAAGCTCTGCATGGAACGTCTTTGGGTGACCAAGAGATGCAGTTCTGTTGAGCGGTTGAGTGAGTGCGTCTAGCAAGTGTCTTTGTGTGACCAAAAGACACCGTGGGTGTTGAACGTTGAGCAAGTGCATAGATTAGTAATTGTTTTTGGGTGACCAAAAGATGCCATGTAGTAGATGGAGAGCAATGCCAAAAAATAAAAATAAAAGGCATCGTCAAGCGAGTGTGCAGTAGCAAGCGTCTTTGGGTGACCAAAAGACGACGTGTAATAGACGGAGAGCGATGCCAAACAATAAAAAACAAAGGTCAAAATTTGTTTAAGTCCACTTTACACTCATACCACAAGCAAATAGATACAAATTCTACCTGTCGGAGAACTGCTCCGTCGCGATCCTGGCAGGTGTCTTTTGGTCACCCAAAGACATGCACAGCCCATTGTGTGTGCTGGTTGCCCAGACACGCTCGTTCCTTCCGCTCACCCGGGCCCAAAGACATTGGTCTATTGCGTGTACTGGTTGCCCAGACATGCTCATTCCTTCTGCTCACCTGGGCCCACAGACATCGGTCTATTGCATGTACTGGTTTCCCAGACACTCCTTCTGCTCACCCCCCAGACACTGACTACTCTGTCAATCGCATGTCCTGGTCACCCAGACACACCCACCCCTTCTTCATTCACCATTCACTATGGACATGCTCACCCAGGCCCCCCTGCCATTCACCACATCAGTCATGTACCTGTTGGCCTTGTACTTTGCTCACCCTTGCTTATAGTCACTCACACCTCTCTTATGGCGTCAAAACTGTGTGCTATTCACCAAGACGTGCTCGTCTGCGTTGGCCGCCACCTATCTGCTCCGTCAATCACGTGTCCTGGTTGCCTGGACACGCTCATCCCAGAGGTGCCCCTACAACCCACATTAGTCATGTACCCGGCATCCTTGTATGTTTCTCATGCTTACCCCTCAGCTCATAGGCACTCATGCCTCCCTTACAGTGTCAAAAGTGCCACTATTCACCTGGATGCACTCATCCCCAGGCCCTACAGCCTATTCATGCGCCCAGTCAGGCCCCTTCGGCCTGTGCACTGACACTGCTGGCTTGGTTGCTCAGGCATCACACCTGGGGCCGAGCTGCCAAGCCAGCAGGGTCAAAACACAGGCCCACCATCCAGCCAAGCCACTGCCCCTAACGACCCCCACACTCCCAGTTAGTGTTGCTCGAGCTGGCTTAGCTGCCGGCCGGCTAAGTTAGCTGTGTCTGCGGCTGGCTAATTTACCCATTATTCGCCAGCCATAGCCGTGAGCCGTATACAGCTGGCTGTGGTTGTCTACAGTCGGCACGTAGCCGGTATATATTATAAAAAATATTATTTTTCTATTTAAAAATATTTACTGGCCGGAGCCAGCATTTCGCTGGCTCCGCTAGCATGTATGTAGTTTATACTAATAAATTTGAATGCCCCGCGCTCTGTCGAAGAGCGCGGGGGTGGGATTGGTGGTAGGTGGGG
The DNA here is from genome assembly GCA_003314045.1 of Hygrophorus pudorinus. Classification (NCBI taxonomy): domain Eukaryota; kingdom Fungi; phylum Basidiomycota; class Agaricomycetes; order Agaricales; family Hygrophoraceae; genus Hygrophorus; species Hygrophorus pudorinus. The sequence continues at coordinate 20,005 of QLPF01000120.1, forward strand.
CCGGGTGAGTGAAAATGAACACCCCACACTCTGTTGAAGAGCGCAGGGGTGGGATTGGTGGTGGATTGCGTGGGGGCCGAAGTCAAAGTCAAACGCCCCGCGCTCTGTTGAAGAGCATGGGGGTGTGGTAGGTGGTGGATGGGTGTGGGGCCGAAGTTGAAATCGAACACCCCGCGCTCTCTTGAAGAGCGTGGGGTCGGTTCTGGTGGTGGTGCGGTTCATAGCCAACCATTCCTGCACCAACATATACCACATTCGCATGATAAATACCCTCAACTCGAGCATACCGAAACGGATGACTAGACGCCCCGGCATCGCTAGGATTAGCCATCACCATAATGTTGCGATGTATGTACTACATCTTGGGAGCGTCTGATGTCATACAGAGTATAATTGATGTGGAGAAGTTGATGTCGGTAGAGACGGTCATGTTTAAAGAGAACTGAATTGGCATCACATTTGTTTGCATCAAATGGAGCAGTATTCTCGTGGTCAAAAAATATAGGTGAATTCTGCTGGAGTGTGGACACAATACGTGAAAGCAGATGTTGTTTTAACTTGGGCAAAAAGTTCTATAAATCATCAGAAATCAGAAACAACCCCGAACACAGAGGGGCCATGCGTACCTGAATAGCCGGGTCGCCGGTATTCCTTCGAAGGAATGTGCCCACATAAACATAGTCATTCTGAGTCACACTGATGTGATGATGTTCCTGTGGTGTGTTTGGTACTGCTTCGGGCTGGAGTCTTCCTTCACGAGTGAGCCGGGCTCGGATGCAGCGAAGACGGCCTGCACAACATTCTAGTTGAGCCAGCTGCTTCACATATTGTCTACGGTCTGTATGCGTGTATCGAGCCTTTGGCGTACAATGCTCAAGTTCTCCCTATGCATTTGTCCATCAGTGCGCAAACTAAATAATAGAAGCTGCTCACTCGCTCCGTTGAAAATGAGTTGGTGGTGCCATACATACTGATCGTGGCTGCGTAGTCACCGAGCGCATGAAATTTGTGAATTTGCAGATTAAATTGCTTTTTCAGCCGACCAGTTTCACCAGAGCGCCCGACAGTTGCGGGAGTGAGCGGACTTGGGTGCCCATGTACTGCACCAGCATGTTGACCTCCTGCTTTCTTTACTTGTCGGCGCTTGTGTGCATCTACCTCACTCTGGAGTTCATGGGTATCGAAAGCGGGACACATTTGATTAACAAAGTGGCGAAATTTAACACCCAGGTCTTTAGTTGCATCATCAAGGAGTTTGAGTGTCATGTCCGTATGCATGTGAAGCTTCGCTAAGCCATGCCAATGAGCACAGGAAAAGAGCAATCATAAAATGGTCGTATTGAGTGGCTTGGGGAGAAGACCTTCGAAGACAGGTATAGTACACTATTGAACAATGGCTTGTTATTTGATGCGTGATATCTGTGGACAAACCACTTACCTGAAGGAGGTCCTCGTAATCTCATGCAGCAAGTCTCTTCCTTTCAGACACATTGTTAGCGAAATGCCTGATGGTGTCACTGCCAAAACTGGGGATCTGTCTATAACTGCAAACACAAAAGAAACCATCGGTGGGGATTCTGGTATTCATTAAACTGGCTCACATACCGGCGATCCAGCTCATGAATCAAGGCCTTATCTGTGGCTTCCAGCATTTGCAGAAGATGAATGAAGAGGTATTTCCAGATACCAAGCTCAAATTCGTGCATGAGATCAACAACCAGCATGTCAAACAGATTGAAACCGTGCAAGCTGAGTTGTAACGAGAAGGAATTCTGCTGTCAACCGTCAGCATTATGCCTCGCATAGTGTGGAATCTTAAACGGACTGCTGTAGGTACCAAAGACTGATGTCCCAAGACAGCATCCACAGAGTCACCGCCAACAGCAAATTTTTTCTTGTAAATGATATTTCGTGCCATATTAACCTTTGCCTCCTGTTGTCATCGTCAATGTGTGCGAGAGTCTTGTGCTGCTTTATGTCTAGTGCCATTCCCAGGTTGTGAATGCATGACTTGGGTATAAGGCAATGAGGGCAAGGACAACAACCCTTATCTTTGATGGAAGCCAGAAGCACCCTATGTTGGATTAGCAAGAAGAGACATGGGATCGATTCGACAGACATACTTCTCTGGATAGTCAGCGGAATACATAAAGATTCATGGAAAAAATTGTCGGAGAATTCCGTCACGGCACTCCACGATGATTCCATTGGTATAGGCTGTGACGAAATCATCATCCAGTAGTTCCATCCACTGCGCGTGAAGGAATTCACGGCAACAATGTGTCATGAGGTCCTTACTAGGGCCCTTCCCTCCAAATTTTTCGGACACAAAGTCCTTGAACGCATCTGGGAGCTACAAGTATCAACCAGTCAATGCACATAGTAAGTTCCAAGTAAAGATGAATGTGTTACCGTCTGGAAATAGGTGACATGGTGGCATAAGTGAGCCGACGGCTTACTCCGGCGGTATTTAGATTCGTTCCCAAAGAAAAGGTAGCACAGCCACAACTTCGCAGTGCCAAAGGAAGTCAATTGTGTGGCGTCCGACCAGAACATTAAAGCCAAAACTACCCGCTGTAGGTTACACAGTGGCTCTCTAGAGGAGTCTTGTAATTCACGATGGGCAGCCAAAAAAGCAGGCGATGAGTACAGCTCGCCGTGTACCCGAACATCGTAATCCACTCCTGAAGGCCTCCAAAACAGCTCGAATGGTTCGTAGTGAAATTGTTGAGTATCATCCGCAAGTTTCTTGCGGATCACGGAGACTATAGAGTGGTGGTACAAATCCCCTGCGACATACTCTTTCGGACCAGGGTTTTTGCTTCGCTGGTGAAATGGAATGGAAATGCTGATAGCCGTCTTCTTCCATCCTGCATCCTCATCTAACCATTCTCCCCCCCCTTCGTCCTTGTCGAAATCATTGAAGGCCAATGTCGCATCAATCTGGTCCCATTTCATGTGGCACACGTCTTCTGGACGAAAATCCTGGTTTCCCACAATTCCCACAAGGTTGCGGAGGCCTGACCGAGACTTCTGACCACTGTCTTTCCAAAACCATTCGCAAAGACAGAAGGAAGTCTCGTTGGGATACGGATAGAATGGGCTTCGCCCATTTTGCAGATAAACAGGGGGTATTGGTGCACGGTTGGTGGTACATATATCGTCGGATAGATCGTCCAACGACACATGTTCCTCGGGGTCATGAGTCAGCCACTGCTCTGATCGATACTGTCGCCATAGCCCGAAGATATTTCTAGGTGTACGTAAGATTTTAGGGATGAGAGATGAGGGTTGCAAATCAGTAATCATCAGCTGCAAGGAGGCAGGTGGTGGCATAGAAGTGCCGGATATAGGAGGTAAGGCAGGGAGAGCTTGCAGGATAATGTCTCTAAACCTCTTCAGCATCTGACGGTTTGTCCTGTGCGGCCATCGCTCAGTGAGAGAAAGATGATCAAGGTCCAACATCTGCTGGAAAAAACTGTTGATAATTATGGGCTCATAAAAACAGAGTGCGACTCACCTCAGGCTCACCACCAGAACTTGAAAGCGGCGGGCCACTGAGACCAGATATATCATGACCTTCAAGTTGGTCTGTTGCCTGACATATAATTAGTAACCAGATGCAACTCGATTCATCCGAGTCAATGTGACATACCTCTACTATAGCAGGTAATTGGCCAGCTATGGCATTTTCTGAGCTCCCAAATTGAATTTGCAAAACAGAGGCAGCACACTCAAGCTCCAAGCCTTTAAGTCCGACACAACATCTTTTTCTCTTAGACCACACCTCTTTAGCTACTAATAAGGCTACCAAAAGTCGCTTCTTTGTGTGGGAGCAGCTTTGCTTGTGATAGTTCAATGCGCCAGAGCTGACAAAGTCTCATCCACATATGCAACCCAAACGTAAGTTGGAACTCTCTGGGTAGAGGTCCATACGAATGGTTCAAGGGGGNNNNGGGGGGGGGGGGGGGGGGGGGGGAGTGGCTTGCATAGTAAGAGAAGTCGCCAGCAATGAGTTGGCGTTCATTGCTAAGTAGTACCACGAAGCGACCATCAGTCCAGGCCTCCTATAGCTAGTTAAAACACCATGAATGCACAAAACCCCCCAGTATTTGGCAGATTGAAATGTCCAAAATGGGGTAACACAAAACTGGCCAGTTTGCAAAACACACACAATGTTTGGCTAGTCGACGAGGCTGTCACGAGACCAAGCACTATAAAGCTTCTCAGATACGCCCAGTCAAATGTGTGCCAATGGAATTTCCGCAGCCTCCCCCTTTCCGACTTAAACCCAAGCTACAACTACTGCCACATGTCCGTGCGCACACTTCGACTCTCGATGAATTGCTATTGAATTTCACCCGCAACTCCCTCCAATACAATATCGGTTCGTTAACAATGGCTGATGTTCCCGCCGACCATGCCTTGTGTGCAGTAGAACTAAAGGTATTTGCATAATGTGTTCGATGTCTCCACATTGGACTCAAGTGCAACTCATAGGTGACAGACGTCCTCCCCAATATAACGGCATGCATCCTGTACATATATGTGGATGTCCCTGTGTATTCTGGAGTGTCCACAGCAGTTCGAAACAATCCCGCTGCAGTATTAGGGACCTATGAAGGCCGCCCTGATGACGCACCATGGTGGGTGACATTGCTTTCCCAAGTAGGGTCTCTTTGGTTCACATGACCTCGCAGAGAAGTCGCAGGGATTCTTGCAGGCATATCAACCTGGGAGGAATATCTCAGCAAGGTGTCCCATGTGAACATCTTCACTTTGAGTACTTACCTAACTGAATTCTTGCAGCCAAGCCTACCAAGGTCCCTAATCGAAAGGGCAAATGAGATCGGGGTAAGCGTTTATAGCCAGCACGGTCCATGATCTAAATGCTGAATATAGGAAGGTGCCTGTTCTGTCTGTAAGAGATTGGGACCAGTGACGCCAGAGAAATGTCCAAATCCAGAGCACGCAAATGTGGTGAACTGACAGGCCAAAAGAAGGGATAGGAAGTCATATCAAGGTGACCTTGGCGCCTCGCCAACCCCACAGACTTGAATGCACCCGAAATTGAATGTTAGATTATTCCATTAGAGCACAAAGATATGATTGTATGGCAAACGTTGCGAGGATTGACTGTCTTCCGTTCAGCACAAATGACTGAGTTAAGCAATGCCAACAGCTCCGGCCAGCCAGGCCACACCCTGTGGGAAATATGTGGCTGGTAGTATGGTTCAGCAGCAGCCTGCAGCAAATGTGATGAGAAGCCGTGGAAGATGTGTGCCAGTATAATGACGGGTCGAGCCCAGTCCAAGTCAGTACTCCCGACCCCACGACCACAACACGACACCATACGACGTGCCAAATACCTGCTATAAAGTCAAGCAGGTATAGCGTGGTCAATGGTGATGAACGTGCTGCGACACCACACAATGTGCCAAATACCCACTGTGACGACAAGCTGCCCAGTCGATGACCCAACAGTGGCGACGAACGTGCTGCGAACCTGTGTCCAAGTCCTGTGATTGATATCGTCCAGCAGCATTGATGATACATGTCGTTCATTCCAAGCATTTGGGATGGCTGACATGGTCATTAATATAACTAACATGGCACACGAACGATAACATACCTGTTCTTGTAGCATACAAATTTAGAGA
>QLPF01000122.1:0-18760 GCA_003314045.1 Hygrophorus pudorinus
AGAGGCATATAAAATTCTGTTTGACCAATGGTCGCTCACTCAACGAGCACTAATAACCCTGGCATTGCAAGCCAAGGTGCTACCACCTGCGGGCCAACAAGCGCAATATCCAGTTGATAAGCTGGTCATCAACCGTAACGTCGTACCTAAGGCAATTTGTCGTGATGACAAAAACCGATATTGATCGGATGACCTAGCGGTGTGGCAATTCCTTCGGGATGGCGCACCTGCTGGATCTGCTTGCAGAGCATTCGAGCTTAAAGCTCTTGAAATACTTGGCAATGGCCAATATTTGGGCTTGGTCGCCCCAAACACCGTTCCCCGGTTCTGGGAAGCTCGTCACTTCCCCGACGATAAACCTGTTGATGAAGCCGTCATTGCCACCCACTATTACCAATGTGGGTTAGACACTACTGCCTATGAGGCCATGTTCCGTGGCTACGCAGAACGTGCCATCCTTGCGTATGCCGAAACTGGCAGACCCACATCACCTGTGGATTCTACCACTGCCATCCCTGCCTCATCAGCATCTGCTACTGGCCCTATGGCATCGCCAGCCTCTATGCTAGCACCATCCCCGGCTTGCGTCGAGAAATGGTGCGCTGAGCCAATTAAAAAATATGGCAAACGGCCTAAATGCGGCGTCAAGCCTATGACGGCAAAATATATTTGCGCCATCGCATCTATCAAGGAGCTTAATGCTCTCTCTGTCTTCCAAGACAACAAACCCATTGAGGAGATCCTCGACAACGCATATGCAATATACACCGAAGAAGGCAACCAAGACTCGACAGACGAGCTTCTACCAGAGCCTCGTAACAGGCGCATTGAGCCTATGCCCGAGCCTCTGGAACATGTCGTCGATCCCGACACCCTCATGGGCCCATGCTAATTTAGCATATTACTTCCTCTTAAAGGGGGGAAGAGTGTAAGGAATCTATGATTCCTTGTTACTTTCATTAATCTCCTTATCCTCTTATTATTTCATTATCATTAGTTACCACGGACATGGGTGCCACAATATACACACGTACAAACAACTGTATAGTACGCCGTCCGTGTCGCACAATAACCATATACTTAACTACTACAACCCTCATAAACAGCACATACATTCATTACCCAAATATATTGATTTGGATCTGTGAATAGTGCACAGTGAGTACACAGTATTTAACTATCTCATTCCCACTTGTACTAGGGCTTTAACTAGCCCTACACAAGTTTATATATTCACTGTAGAGTTGAATGCAAACTCTATGGATGGCAATTTGTCATTCCAATCAGTTTGATTATCATTTATGAAGGCATGGAGTGCCTGATTAATTGAACGTATTGAATGTTCTGTAGCACCATCCATTTGAGGATGAAATGCTGTAGACATTAATAGCTTTCCACTGGTGATGCAGTGTAATTCCTTCCAAAATTTGGAAGTAAACTTAGAATCTCGGTCAGAGACTATTGATTCTGGTAATCTGTGCAAGCAGACGATTTCTCTATAGTAGAGCTCAGCTACTTCCATGGCTTTTACCGTGATCACAGTAGCTATCAAATGTAGCATGGAGGTTAATCGGCATATGACACCATTATGTAGTCGTATCCGTTGCTTTCAGGGAGTGGTCCCATAAAATCGATGCCTACTGAGGCCCATGGCCGATTAGGAATCGGCAGACTATGTAACAGTCCCGCTGGGCACTGGTTACTTGTCTTTATCGTTTGGCATTTGCCGCATGATTCACAAAACGCGATTGTATCGCGCATAATTTTGGGCTACCAGAACCAATTTCTAAGGTATCTTAGCGTCTTATCGTGGCCTGTATGGCCTAATACGCTGTGTGCGTTATCAATTATTATTTTGGGGATCCTCCTCCCCTTCCATAATGTGTCTGGAACACACAATACTGTCTTATTTTCACGACTGGTCGTGTATAGCTTTTGGCTGTCAAGCCAATAGTTTGCATATTGTGCGGGAGCTGCAATTATTTTATTGAGGAGGCTATCCTCTTTGTAGTATTGACATAATTGAGCTATTAAATCACTGGATTGCTCCAGATGAGCTGTTACCGAGTTAGTCGGTTGTATAGCGGAACTAGCTATTACTTTGCCTCGTGCTGCTACGATGGTAGGCCCGGGGAAACCTGTTAACAACTTCTTCTTATGGTTTTCTGTTGTAAAGTCCCTGCTAGGGTCTATCCATGCATCTATATTGATGTATTCGCTCAATGCGTGTAATTCTGACGATTCATCGGTGATATAGTACCGGGACAATGAGTCCGCTACCTTGTTCAAGGTTCCCTTGGTGTAAACCAAGTTATATTCGAAGCGGGATAGAAATTCCCACCACTGTGTCTGTCTATCGGACATGTGTATCTTGGATTTGAAGAAGGTTAATGCCTTATGGTCAGTCACCATGATAACTCATCGTCCAATGAGTTTATCTTCCCATTTGACTAAAGCCTCTAATATGGCTATTATTTCGTGTTCCCACATATGATAATTACACTGAGCTGGTGTAAATTTCTTGGATAGAAATCCAGCAGGATGCACTTTGTGCCATTCTGGTCCTTGACCGTAGAATGCTCCAATGCCCCTTGCGGAGGCATCACATACGACCCAGATAGGGTCAGGCTTTTGCATGTCCACCGGCTTCAGTATTGGTGTATTACAAGTAATGATTTCTATCATTTCAAAACACTTTTTGTGTAGTGGTGCCCATACAAAGGGCCGATGGTTATGTGTCATACCTGATAAAGGGCTAGTATATGCCGATATATCTGGCATAAACTGGGCTAGATATTGCACTAGTCCTAGGAAACGCTGTATATCGTTATAATCTCTTGGCCTTCGCCATTTGCGAATGCGATTGAGCTTGTCTTCATCAGGCAATATACCATTATCGGTAATTATGTCACCTAAACAGTCCATTCATGTGGAGTATAAGTCTACTTTTTTAGCACTTAGAAATAAGTGACTTTCACGCAGCTTGTCAAATACGAGCTGTAGATGTCGTTTATGATTCTCTAGGCTATTAGAGAATATGAATATATCATCCAGATATACCTGGACAAATCGTCCTCTATATTCTCGGAATATATATGTCATTAAACATTGAAATGTAGAAGGTGCGTTACAATCGCCTTGTTGAACTATGTTGCTCACAAATGTACCAAAAGCGGTAGCAAATGCTGTCTTAGACACATCTGACTCTCTGATGTGTACTTGTTCGTATGCGTCGGACATGTCCAGTTTGGTACGGTACATACTGTGAGCCACATCATGACGGATACTGTCTTGATCTGGGAAAGGAGTAATGTCCTTTATGGTATTTTCATTGCACTTGTGCGCATCTACCACGGTCCTCAACCGTCCGTCTTTCTTGTAGACGCATAATAGCGGTGCTGCACTATCTGTCGTGGTTCGGTTCCACCATCCAGCCTTCTCATATCGGGCTACCTTCTCTACTAGCTCGGGGTGGAGCACATCCGGACATCTCAACATGTGATATGAAGGCTTATAGCTTTTGTTGATAAAATTTATTTCATGCGAAATTTCCCGTATGGGAGGCATTTCTAGAGGAACTGGGACTGTTAGGTCCTTTATGCTCTCTGTCCATTTCTGGATCAGTATTACATGAGCTTTTGTGTCTATTGATGGCTGTCTGCCGGTATGTTTATTGTGAACTTGTGTGGTCACTTGTTCACTCAGCAATTTGCCATGATCTGCTGTTGGCTTTTCATTGTGACCTTCAAGTCACTTCAGCTTTGGATCCTTGCTGGATCCTGCTACTGCATTGCGGTGAAGTTTAGCCGGCATAGCTGTAGGCTGCTTAGCCTTTTTTATTGGCATTTCCAGGCCAGCCTGTGGCCTTGCTATGACTGTTTCTTTTTCTTTGCCTTTGCTAGCAACACTACTCCCCACAACCTTTTGGGTTATGACCGTGTTGACAGCTCTTTTTATCATTGAAGCCATATTAGCTTCGACTTTTATGTCCACCATTGGTGGTTTATATAGCTGTATTAGCTTCTTCCCCCCTTTTGGGGAACCAAAGTCGCCTGTATGCTCGACATGGCGTTCACCATTTATTATAAACACTGCGCATTTTTCCTCTCTGAAGTCGAGCACGACCTTATGCTTGCGCATAAATCCTGATCCTAGTATGATATCATACTGGTCTAGGTTTGCTATGTCTACGTAGTGTTCAGCATTGAACTTGCCTAGTTCTAACTTAGCTCTATAGCCATAATTAATTCGAGAGTGACTGCCTCGGGTTGCCATTTGCAGACCTACTGGGTTTTCCAGTTCAAAGGGTACTTCACCCATAGTGGCTAGATAGTCCGGGGATACCATATCCGTGGTACAGCCGGTGTCTATCAGGACATGCGCTTTATATCCGTTGATATAAATATATCCGCTGAGTGAGAGTGGTTTTTCAAAATTCCTTTCTGGCTGTTCGCCAGGCAACGATTTGCGCAATGCTCACATCCTATACACTGTAAGAGGTGTGTCAGGCAGCATAGTTGCTGCATGTGCGTGTGCCTCGTATTGAGGTTCAAGCGGTATTACCACTGACGCATATGAGGATACATGGTGTTCCTCTTTGTTGGGTTGATAGCCCATGTTATTTGGACTATATTCATTGGAGCTATTGCCCATGTATTTGTTCATGTTTTCGACATGTTCTTGACCATTTGACTGGTTAGGATCGATCTCGTGGACTTCCATGACCTCTTCCGAGTACAACTCAGGATCATACTGTTCACCTTCCGGTGATTCACTTAATGTTGGGTCTTCGTCATTTTGATCCGTGATTACTTGAGATACAGCTACTCTCGGTTGTGCCGGATAAGGGCAGTTGGGGACTATGTGTCTCATACCGTTACATCAGTAACACCTCAAGTTTGACTTGTCGGTTAACTTAGGCTTCGTAGTTGTTTCCAGATGCAGCTGTATGCTGTTGATTAGGCCGGTTAGGTCCTTTACTAAATGGTGCTGAACCATTAGCTGTCTTGTTGACGAAGGGCCGATTACTCAGTTTCTTTGTATATCTATTGGATTTATATGACAGCTTCTGAGGCTGATATTTAGTTACAGTAGCCGTAAGGTTACTATTATTTGTCGAGGGTTTACTCATAGTATTTGAGCTTGCGCTCAATTTTCCTTGGCTTGCATAAGACCGAGCCTCCTCTATTTGCTGTGCGACCCTTAGTAGGTCATCTATAGTAGATTGTTGGCCATATAGCTGTTTTCTAATATCCTGTTGGATATATGGTCATTTAGACCGACTAGGAATCACCTTCTAATGTGATATCTATCTGGTAATTCTACCATGCGTTGGGCAAACGCTCGTAGAGAATTGTAAAATTCTATTACTGTAGACTTGTTCTGCATCAAAGCATCGAACTTGTCTGCTGCATCCTGGCTAGAGGATTGATGAACAAAGCGTTCTTTTAACGCTCGTATTACGTTGTCAAACGTCCATATGTCAGTATCGGCATCATTGGTATCAATGGTTTGTTTAAACCATTCTATTGCCACACCTGTGAGGAAAGTACCAAGCAGGTTTACCCTCAATTGGTCGGTATCTGCAGTTAGCAGCTGGTATATTTTGAAATGCCTCAGCAGGGCTGCGAGATATTTTTCAAACTCGGCTTGAGTGGTTTCGCCCTTATAAGAGGGTAATGATAGCTTTAAACCTATTTTGCTCACTTGTACTGAGCAAGGGGTTTCATTGTATGCGGCATCATATGCTGCATGTATCATAGCGATCACTCGCTCTGATGTTGCGTTAACGACAATAGTGCTTGGCTTAGCATTACAGTCAAGTCCATGCGTGCTTATACCAGCAGTGGGATCTGCCAAATTGGCAGCGAAAGTCACCAATGATTTACGAGGTCCTTGACTTTGTGGAAATCCTATGTTGGGACTGTTCTGTGATACCCTGTTATGGGGGATATTAACACGGTTTGCGCTCATGGATGCGGGCACATTGTGTCTGGTTATTAACGTGGATACGTTAAGCAGTAATGGCTTCTGCTGTGAGGCTTTTCATCTATGTTTGGTAGTTTCAGCCGTAGGCTGTTTATTGGCCATAGCCATTTCATCATAGATGGCTTGTCAAGTGCTTATCTGACTATGGTAATCTTCAACAGATTCTTCCCCTTGTTGGTGGGTTTGCTGGTCTAATTGACCAGTCATTATCGATTTGCTCTTTGCGAATATCTTACATTCTATGTTTAAAGCTGAAATAGCTTCTTGTTGTAATTCATTCGTATTGGCTACTGGCCTATACAATATTCCATTGCTGGAATTGATCTCGGACTTCTTAACAGCCGTAGTGGCTATTTCCTGTGGACTAGCAGGTTGAGACGCATAGGAGGCATGTGTGGATTACCCTGTAGTTGAAGGGCTTATGTATGGGCCAATTGGTACCACGGTGGTTACAGTTGTCTCAGCTGGTTTAGCTGGTGATGTTTGCTGTCCACTGGCATCCCGATGCCCTTCTAAGGTGTATTCATTGTTATGATCAGATCTTATCTGATGTATCTCAGTTAAATAACTATTGTAACGAGCCTCCATACAGTTATCTAGAGCTTCCAGCTCTTCTATACACGCCTGTAGTGTGGATTTTCCTTTCTTTCTTGCAGCTCTGTGCTGTTCCATATCCGAGTGGACTCTCAATTCTAAACGGTCGAGCTGTCTACTCATTCGGGTTTTAACCGGAATGTCTTTAGAGTCTATTCGACCTTCAGTCTGGTTGACAACCATACTGGTTGCTGATCCACCACCTAATGAAGGTGTTTTCCTACATGTGGACGAGTTATATGCCAATGGTATAGGGGGCGCTCTCGTGTTCTCCGAGTTTCGTGACTGGGGAGCTGGTGTCTGTCTGTCTACAGGGGATTGCTCCTCTTTTCTCGGGCTGCTACTTCCCAGGCCAGAGTATTCTTCCGCATCACTGTGGGCAATAGGGCTGATAGCCCTGTGAGTCAATTCCGGGAATTGCAAGACATTATAAGCAGTGTCTCGCTGGAGTGGGGTATGCTTGATAAAGGGGTGGTTTACATCCCATAACTAGGATGGACTTCCCTGTTGGGATGATCTATGGGACCGGTTGGACATCCGGGTTGTCAATTTCACTTATCGACAGGATCCGTCTATGAACACACTAGACCGTGCGTGTTCTGAATCGTATTACTATGACATGTGTTGCAAATTCTTATTATGACGTAAATAATATATTCGCAAAGAAGTCGCTGACTTACCAATTTCGTGACTATCCACAGCAAGTTATCTTCAATTTGCGAATTGAATTGAGGGAAGGATATGTTCCACACATATGTAACTTGTCNNNNTAGGACTTTTTTTATAGTCAAGGTATCTAACTGCGAGCGGCTTATGACTATGTAGTATAACCAATGTATCTAACCTTGTGAGAGGCTTATGGTTGTTACAGTCAATTCAAAACTGTTTTAAAGGTTGTTTGGCTGTGAAAAAAAGTATAAACTCGGGTAGGGCTAGTTAAAGCCCTAGTACAAGTGGAAATGAGATATTTAAAGACTGTTTACTCACTGTGCACTATTCACAGATCCAAGTCAATATATTTGGGGTAATGAATGTATGTGCTGTTTATGAGGGTTGTAGTAGTTAAGTATATCAGGATTGTGCGACACAGACGGCGTAATAAGGTTATGTTTGTACATGTGTACATTGTGGCACATGTGTCCGTGGTAAATAATGATAATAAAATCATAAAATAACAATTAAAGAAATAAATGAAAGTAACAAGGAATCATAGATTCCTTACAAATATGTATCGTTGCAAATGACTTTCAAGGCAATCATGCAGGTGGAAACAATAAATCAATGACTCAAGGAACCATGGGCCATAGGGAAGCAAGCTTTGAGGTGCTCTAGCATAATAAAGGCTGCAAATGTAACAGAAAAGTGCAGTTTTGTCTGATAGAGGGCATAAGCAATGAAATAAGGGAGCTTTGCTTGAGAGTGTGTTAATGATGGAGGGTACTTGAGGCAAGCAAAGAGGTGTGTTATGAAATGTCCACATAGTCTAGCAATGTACTCATGACTATAAAACAGGTCTGCTTTAGACAATGTATGAGTTGGGGTAGCGGGCTGTATTATGTGTAAGTTAGGGACCTTCACAACTCTACTCATGGGTGATCCAGATCCGAACCCATGGGTATTTGACTTTCCGGAACTGATACCCAGATCCGGCGGGTTTCAGCCACTGGGTGATCCGGATCCGTGAGTCAGGTACCCGCTGACTCGCAGGTCAAATACCTGCGGGACGAGTATCAGGTACTTACAGATATCTTTGCTTCGATTTGACAATATATATCATGTTTATTAAGTATATTCTACATTATTTTAATACATAGTGTCTTGCGGTCGGGCATGAGATGGCATGGTGTTGGGTGGTGATGCAAACGCTCCCGAGTCATCTCGCATTTGCATGCAAGACATGTGGGCAGCGGTTGTCTGATGAGTGTGTGGTGGTGGAGCCTGGGATGTGAACGAGCTGTGATCGTCCGATCATCCTTGTCCGCAAACCCAAACTCACCCCCCCGTCCGAGAAACCCATGCACACGTCACAACACACCTGTTCACTCGCTGTTGAATGACGTGGCCGGTGTGGACTATCCAGCCCGCATGGCCTCTTGTGTTTGCCTTCATGCTCGCGAAGATGGGTGGTGGTGGATGCTATGTCCTGCTGTGTGTGCATGTGAGAGGGCTGATGACGTGGTCTGTCGGGTTCGTGTTCAGGAGGTTGGGTGGGTAGTTGATCTGCATTAGAATAGATTAGTATTATGGGAATGTATACAAGGTACTTACCTGTCATCTTGTCAGGCTGGATCGCCTGCATGGAGTGGTGTGGGGGTGACACATCCCTCTTGTCTTTGCCGAAAGGGCCATGGTGTTGGGCAGTGATGCGGATGCTCGCATTTGTGTGCGAGATGAGGTGATGGCGGCCGGTGACATGGCCTTTCGCATTTGCGTTCGCGTTCAAGTATTTACTAGTAAATTTTTATCTGTATGATCAGAATATATTAGTTATTTTGACAGATATATGTGTGCTTACTTATGTGGCCCACGGTGACTGCTTTCTCGAGCAGTTGTTGGTTGGTTGTCATGGTAGGAGTGTTGTTTGTGGCTGTTTATTAATGACATCTATAGATAATGATTTTTTCGAACATTTCCTGAAGTAAATTAGAAGGTTAGTGTTTGAAATTGAAAGGGAAAAAAAACATAGAATATTGGGCAATACCTGTGGGTACTTGTGAGCGAAAATGCCCAAACCCGGATCCGGGATGAGCTGTGGGAAACAGGTACCTGATCTATGGGTAGCATAACCCACAGGTATTCCCACGGCTCAACCCATGGTTACCTATGGGTGACCTGGACTCATGAAGGTCCCTAGTGTGAGTGCACTTTTTGGACCTATCATTAGGAATAGGACAAGCTTTGAGGGCTAGTCTGTCCCTGCCGTTAGCTATGCATTTACCATTGTCAACCTGTGCAATTTTGCTCACATCCTTGATCCTGCTAATGTTGGGGAAGTTTGGTTTGGTTTAGTTTTAGCCTTTTTTGGCCAAACTGCAAACTGAATGGTTCAGTTTGAGCAAAGAAATTCCCAAACCTGAACTGAACTGATCTCAAACCGTTTGAATCAGTTTGGTTCGGTTTAAACTCGGTTTAAACCGAGTTTGGAAGGTAATTTGTTTCAAGTGGTTTTGAGTGATGTAAACTGAGTTTGGGATGGTTTTTTTCACCAATTTCAGATCTGTTTGGAGAGTTTGAGATGGTTTTGGCAGTTTGAAATGGTTTAAGATGGTTTGAAGTAGTTTCAAATGATTTTAGATATATTTACTTGGTATTTATAAGTACATTGGAATATTTTACTACTCCTACATGGCTTTTTATCTGTCCTAAATATTAAATTATAAAGATGAGCACAATATTTGGCAGAATAGATGCTATATATACAAGAAATCTTGATCCAAAAATGCTAACAGTTTGCAGTTTAAACTGAGTTTGAGATGGTTTGAGCTTTTAGCCAAATGGCCAAACTGCAAATCAAACCATTCAGTTTCTCCCAGGATTTTCCCAAACCTAAACCGAATTGCACAGTTTGGTTTGAGTTTAAACTGAGTTTGGAATGGTTTGGAACCAAACTAGATCCTGCCTAAACTCCGCACACATCTGGCTTTACATCTTTCCACAAGGGAAGCTGCCGGACACAGTTAGGGTTTATCAGGGGTATACCCTACGGATTTGGTACACCCTACCCCTACCTGTGGACACCGTACCCTTCGTGGGTAAGGGTACATACCTCACCGTTAATCACTGTGGTATGTCAAAACACCACGGTACCTGTGGTATTTGTAGTATATTACTTGTATTCTACTGTACATAAGCTCCATTCTGACCTTGTGAATGCAGCACACACGTCAATTGATGTGGCATGCATGGTTGCGAGGTGGTGAGGATGTGTTATATAAATACAAA
This sequence comes from Hygrophorus pudorinus, assembly GCA_003314045.1. Taxonomy (NCBI): domain Eukaryota; kingdom Fungi; phylum Basidiomycota; class Agaricomycetes; order Agaricales; family Hygrophoraceae; genus Hygrophorus; species Hygrophorus pudorinus. The sequence continues at coordinate 10,525 of QLPF01000122.1, forward strand.
AATTGCAGGACAGGTGGCCGGACATATTAGACATCGGTTGAGGTGATGGTGGGAGGTGATGATGGGAGTTGAGCATGCGGGAGGTATCGTGTGGGGGTGCGGGAGCGTCGAGCATCATTGTTGAGGTGGTGGTAGCGGGTTGTAGTGGGTGACAAAGCTGCTGTCTTGAGCGAGATGACGGGTTGTAGTGGGTGACAAAGCCACTGTCTTGAGCGAGACAGTGGTTGGTGGTAGGCAATGAAGCTGTCTCGAGTGAGACAGCGGGTTGTGGTGGGTGATAAAGCCACTGTGGAGGTGGGATGCATAATCATTGTCATTGGGTGGTGAGCGAGTGGTGGTGGGTGATGAAACCGCCGAGATGGCGGGTTGTGGTAAGTAATGAAGCTGTTGTCTCGCATTTGCAAGTGAGATGACAGGGTGGTGGTGGATGGTGAAGCCATTAGTAAAGGTTGGTAATTATTTCTAATTTTACTCACCTTTGCACAGCTGGGGTGGGCACACCACCACCAGCTGCATCGTTTGTTTGGCTGGGTGATACTTGGGGGTGAGTAGGTGTAGTGATGATGTGTTGTGGTGGATCACAGTGTGGTGGTTTGATGTGTTATCAGGGGGTTGTAGTGTTCGTGTGGTAGTTGAAGAGGTGACACCGGTGGTGACATTTGGGACATGGGTGCTTGTTGTTTAGTTACAAACCTAGCTAAAAAACACACCTCTGCTTTTGCAACTCCACATCAATCAACGTGGGCCCTGTTTTTGTGAGGTAAACTGGTACACTCATGCAACCAAATGTGAGAGAGGCACCCTATCACCACCACCCTACCTCAAATCACTATACGGAACACACGGCCACTAGTGTTCCCAAAGTTCAGTTTGGTCTGGTTTTGGCCTTTTTTTTGAAACCCCAAACCAAACTTTGGAGTTTGGTTCAGCCAAAGTTCAAACTGAACCTTGGAGTTTGGCTCCAAAGCAGTTCAGTTCAGGTTTCAAACCTGAACTCTTACCATATATGGTAATTTGTTTGGTTCCCAAGGGGTTTTTGGCTGAACCAAACTCAGAGTTCAGTTTGAGTTTGCTAAAATCCCAAACCAAACCCAAACTTCAGAGTTTGGTTTGGGTTTGAACTGAGTTTCAACAGTTTCAAACTGAACTTTGGGAACACTAACGGCCACATCAATTGATGTGGGCCTAGCTTCCGTTTGGTAAAAATGAGCAGGTAATGGTGCTCAAACACTGTTTGCACATGAACCAAATCCATGCAAACAGTTCGGACACATTCAGTTTGTGGTTCGGGCAAAGATAAATTATTGGTTCAGGTTTGGTTTGGGGTTCAGCTAAAAGGGCCCGAACCACACCTGAACTAAACTTTGGTATCACCAGTATTGATAGGAGAGCGATAATCAATGTAGTGCACACAGTAGCTCAAACTTGAATCAGTAGTACTAGTGAATCAGAATGTGCAGTCTGGACTCTATGCATGGTACTGAAAATACATGGAATCATCATTGTGTGTAGTTTCTATGGTCAGGTTGTGGGGAAACCCTACACTGAACCCTGAACTGAACATCAGTATCACTAGGGACAGCTGTAGTCATCATCAAGGCTCTAACAATAATAACACAGAAAGTTAGGAGAGAGATGACATATTATCTTTTATTTTCATACATATTTTAGCTACCATTATTTTAATCAATCATTTTAAAGAAAATCAAAAGGCAATTTCATTTGAATGATGGTCAGCATACTTATTTACATAAAAAGTTAGGAAAGAATCTAAAGAATCATCACATGAAATAGTGCGAGGAAGAAACTCTTTACCAGATACACCAATAAGATGAGCACCACAAAGTATACAGTCTAAATGAATAACAGCTTTGAAATGAGATCCATTATCATGAAGATCTGGCTCAACCATCCACATACAAGTGTCTTCGCATGGTTGGTTGCCAACTGCTGAAAACCAATGCACCAGTGCACAAGGATAAAAAATAGAGTGATAAGTGAAAGAAAAGAAAAGCAACACACGTGCCACATGTAACCCTGCAAAGCCATCTTGATCAGCATCCTGCTTTACAAACACACAATCATTACAAGGAGGTCCATTGTGCCATCTTGGATTAGCACATATTCGCTCCCGGTGCATTCCATGGAGGCCAGACAGGTCACTTGGAGCATAGAAGGTTGCGACTGCAGAATGATAGATAGTAAAAGCACAACGAGAAATATCAGGACATTGATCCAGATCGATATCCTGTTGATTGGAATCAGGATACTCTTGAGAATAAAGAAAATGTCGAGTAAGATCTCTAAGCTCTGGATGTCCTGTCTGCATGCCAAGCATGGATGGGTCTCTGGAATACCCACATGCTATTGAATTATAAGAATCCTGCAACAAAGATATATATAAAGTACTGACCAGATGTTTTGGCTAGCTTCACTTCTCCAAGATATGTTGGTTGATCATCAGTATCCTCCATATCTAAATCTTCACCATCAAATACTAGAGGTCCAGCTACCCTTTGTTCGAGATTATAGCCATCTAACATTCCACATGCAGTGAAGTCGACTCGAGCAGCGGCAAGCTTATCCATACACTGGTTAATAAGAAGCATTTGTCCAAGAGCCTGATATCGACTAGAACGTCTCCAAGGCTTCTTGACAGCTTTGATGTGTTTGGACTCGGTAATTGATGAGCAAAGACCATTCGGAGCACTGAACATTTGAATAAGATGGCGATAATGAACAAGAGAATGTTGTTGTGGAAGTGAAAAGCCTTCAGGGCGGACACCTGTGGTCTGAAAAATAGTTCGGTAGTGATGGAAAGATACCACTGCAGCATTGATGGACTGCAATGTGTCTTCACTGATTACAGAGTGTCTAACAAGATAGCAAAACTCTGTGAATACACTTATAGCCTTGACCATTTCACTAGGGACATGTCCGACAATAGCTGGAAGAAAAACCTATCTCCCATGATTTAATAATGTCCTGAAACTTGAATAAATAACTTACCTTCATCAGAGCTTTGGAATCATCACCTGTCCATTGTTTGAATTCACGACCCTCAAGGAAACAATGTAAGCCTGGAAATGGAGATACAGCAGCAATTCTATACTAAAATTAGCATAATATAACAGATATTATATGATTAATACTTACCGTCTATCAATATCAGCCAATATCTGAGCTGCCTTTTGAAGAGGATGAACAAGTTTGATATAGTCTACAACCCAGTCAACCAGATGAGCTTTAAAGGTTCCCTGAATCACTTGATGAAGAAGGTCTGGTGACAATAGTTCATGGATATCTGCACGTGGAAATCCTGTAGTAAATGGCTAGGAAGATATTAATATGTTGGCAAACAGTGAGTGAATATATACACAAAACAAGATCTCCAACAATCCCATAGTTATCCCAAAGTTCTTGTGTACTCCATTGCTCAAGTAATATATCTGTATGTTGATGTGTACGACGTCCTGCTCCAACATCCAGATTATCAGAGGGAGCTGTGCAACTAATACAGAATTAGTAGTGCTAGCTTCAATATCTAATTTCAACATACCGTGAACACCAGCCTTGAACAATACAAGCAAGTAATGCTTGTTCAGGATAATCTGCAATATATGTACCCAATCCATAGATAACACATCGAAAATGTCCATCAGAGCACTGAGTCACCTGGGGTACCAACATATGAGGATGAAGTGAAGAAAGAATATGATGAAGTGATGAATGAAATATCTGATGACAAAACTTGCGGAAATCTTCATCATCCTTGTACTCTTGTGAGCCTATAGTTACCTGTCAAAAAGACAAGTAATGTTCAAGAAATGAACGACTGACATTTTGGTATAGCCAAGAAGCCGATAACAGATACGCCATTGTGATGTGCACGCCTTGCATCGTTATGAAGATTTCCTACTGAGGCATATAATGGATAGTACTCATTGTGGCCTGTTGCAACAGACACAGTGGTCTTATCACTACCTAGAACCACTGGCACAAACATGGCTCCATGGGTTTCCTCATCTTCAGCAATTTTGTCCTACATACCATAGATAAGATACATATGAACTTGAATATAAATCAAAATCCATACCGCTTGCTCCCAAGCCCAGTTTCCAGACAGAAGATCTGTGTACTGACGCTTGTTATCCTTGTCAAAGATCTGTTTTGGTGCAAAATCAAGGTCTTCCGCAAAATCAGGATTCCCTATTTGTTGCTCCATTGAAAGAAGTGGATCACGATACCAGACATCATATTTTGCTGTCATCCATGGAGGAATAGTGTCACCATCAGGGAGAACACCATCATACTCAACAGAGAACGACTTTTATGGTATATCACCCTCTTTAATCACATCAATAGTTGAATGCAGCTCCTAATGGTCCGCAAATGGTGGTGGAGAATCAGGGTAAAGAGCAGCAAGATTCTGGATATGTTTATCCAACTTAGCATTTGACATCTCCTCCTCGGCAAATATAAACTCTGCAAATTCAAATTCAGCACAGCTATTGAAAGGAGAGTAATCATTGGGTGCATGTTCTTCTCATGGTGGTGGTGGGGCACCTGGTGGAAGATCATTACCATGGATATAACAAGGTGTACCATCAAGAATGGGATGATAGTGAACACCTGGGCCAAGAGGAGACTCATACTCAGGCTCCGATCCATGAGCCGGAGGAGACTTGTACTCGGGCTCCGATCCTTGAGCCAGAGGAGACTTGTACTAGGGCTCTGATCCTTGAGCCGGAGGAGACTCGTACTCAGGCTCCGATCCTTGAGCCAGAGGAGACTCGTACTTGGGCTCCGATCCTTCAGTTGAAGGAGACCCAGGCTCAGACTCTGGCCTCAACATGGATGGACCTGGAGCTGATTGAGATTGATGCTGGACTAGGGACAGCCCAGGGCCACTACGCTGACGGGCATGGAAGGTTGGATGAGCTGCATTTATATGCTGTTTGAGGCCCCAAGTGGTCTTACAAGCCTTCTGACATTCCAAAATGGGGCACACAAACACAGCTGGATGGAAGGCTCTCTGAGGCTGCATGGTTAGGGGGGGGTGTATTATTGATAATGAAGTTTATACTAATCTAAATAAATGTTCATGACTTGGGTGACCGGCAAATGACTTGGACTGTACAGCGTGATGCTATGTGACGAACTTTAAAAAAGTAACAACAACAAGACACAAAGACTTGGACTCACATAGTATGCCGCCGAAGAAAACCGGTGCTGATGCTAACTTGAATCCGATGAGCCTGAGACCTAAAGCTCCACGGCCAACACTGCAGCCAATAAAAAAAAGAAGGACGTCAGCAGAAGTTGCAGCCGACAAGGCAGCCAAGGCGCTTTCAAAGCAGATGAAAGCGGACGCAGCGACCGCCAACGTTCTTGCAATATTGCGCAAGGAGAACGCAATGGCAGCTGAAGATGATGTAGTAAACGCCCAAGCTAATCACCCACCTGCAAAGCTATGAGTGAAGGTTCAACGCCTCACTGGCACGCTGGTCATTTCGGAACCCAAAAGTGCGACGGCTACCAGGCGAGACAGAGGTAAGTTACTGCAGACCCTTCACATTACAACATCACTTATGACGGTAATGTAGATACACAGAACCCAGGAGGGGAAAACGACGAAATGGACATCAATAGGACCGTTATCGAGGAAGCCGGGAATGCTGGCGCCGGTGGTAGAGGCAGGGATGGTGACAGTAGAGGCAGGGATAAGGTTGGTAGAGGCAGGGATAGGGACGGTGGTAGAGGTGGAGATGGGGGCAGTGACAATAGAGGTGGAAGCGGGGATGACGATGATGGTAGAGGCCGGGATGGTGACGGTAGAGGCGGCGACAGTGACGGTGGAGGCAGGGAAGGTGACGACAGGGACAATGGGGACAATGGGGACAATGGGGACAACGGGGACAATGGTAACAACGGGGATGACGGTGACAATGGTGACAATGGTGACAATGGTGACAACAGTGACAACAGTGACAACGGTGATGACAATATTGGAGGAGACCGTGACAGTGGGGGCAGTGACTTCGCCCACAACAGCAGTGTAGGCAGCGGCTTCGCCCGGACAACTGGAGGTGTCGGTTTCGCCCACAAAAATTGGGGTGACGGCTTTGCCCGGAAGAGTGGAGGCAATGATTTTGCCTGCAAAAACAGTGGAGGCGGTGACCCACAGAGCCAAGAAAGTCGACACGTCTCGGAGGACGTGGAAATGGATCCCGGCAATGACGACACCTATCATGCCAATAAAGAGGAAGGTCAGGAATTGAATGGTAATGACAGAGGGGTTACTCACAAGTACAGGGTCCGTTCAACTATGAAAACAGATGGAAAACGTAAGCGCTGTGAAGACCAGGAGGGGGGCAAGATGTCCAAGGCCAAACTTACCGCGCTTCGAAAGGCAGAGGCTGAAAAAATGGCCACAGTACTTGCGGTGGAGCAGGGTAGGAAGCGGAAGGAGAAGAAGATAAAGAAGGTGGATTTAAGGGGACGGGTTAACATGCTGTGTACAGATGCGGCTCAATCAGAATCCCCAAAGCAGAAGACCATTTCTGATGGGGCTGATATGCCTGACATGTCCGAGTGAGTCATCACTTCAACATGGACCATCACTTACTTACATGATGTCAATGACACCCTGTTCGCAGACCCCTCAAAAAAAAAGCCAACCACACCAACATTGGAGGACTTCGCCCTCACTGGGCCCCAGGCCAGGTAAGGGCACCCACACAGGTGTCGGGAGTAGGTAGCACTGATGGAGATATGCTGCATGTGTTGGAGTGGTGAGTCATCACTGGCTATCCAGTTACCTACTGACATGTTCTTTCACAGGCCCCTAAAAAAGCAGGCACATGTGGGAGGACTTCGCCCTAACTGGGCCCCTGCCGAGGTCAAGGCACCTGTGCTGCGAGGGGGTCATGGTCTCTGCAAGGCCATCCCGCTGGTCGACGCTAGCGTCCATCATGACCAGGAGGATCATGTTGTCACCCCAGGTGGAATCAGTGACAGCGATGACTTTGCAGAATGCCCCCGTTCCAGGAATTCGAACCCTGTAAGGTACTACAGCGGAGAGGGGGTATCCACAACAGGTAGAGTAAGTGAGCAGTGTTCCTTTCCCTGCTTTAAACTTACTTATACATTACAGCTGCCACGGTCTCTGGCCAAGATCATGGCAACTCCAACTGTCTCGGAGCTCGTCCGTGTTCAGCCAGCGGTGTTCCCTGCCCGAAAAAAGGCTGAAATGACCATGAGTCACCTACCAGCTGTGGTTAGGGAAGATTTCCGCACTCGATTTATTCCTGTTCTCTGTCAACTTGCAGGAACACTGGGACCATGGGATGTCCTTGAAGAAAGACAAGTTACATATATGTGGAGCATATCCTTCCCTCAATTCAATTCGCAAATTGAAGATAACTTGCTGTGGATAGTCACGAAATTGGTAAGTCAGCGACTCCTTCGCAAATATATTATTTACATCATAATTAGGCTGAAGACCGCCTTGCAGAGTGGCGCAACAGATTTAGGTCGGCTGCAATGGCAGTCCTCGAGAGTGAACTCACAGCTGAGCTCTGAGGTAATGACACCCCTGCAACACGAAAGGCCTGTGTTGGCTGGTTGCTCGAGGGGGACAGCAAGACTTTAAACTATTACTACAAGGAAGCTGAAGCGGGTCAAGTGCCCGTCATAAGTCTCCCCTTCTGAGTACATATTATTCTATTCACCCGGCCCACAGGGCATATTTCAATCATCGCTCGTGGCCGCCACTCTTGCCACTCACATCACTTCTATTTCAAGCATAGCTTGTGACAACCGGGTCTTCATTAATCCCAGTGGAGCACTGGTGCTTTCATTGCAGGCTGTTTGTAACTCCTCTCACATAATATTAGTAACTGATACCATATTTACAGCTCAAACGTGCATTACTCAACTGGAGCTCTGGTGCGAGGGATGTTCCGCATGGTACCCCGGGTTATTTTTCGAAGACAAATTGGGCTGATCATATTGAACGTCATCACGGTGAGGATGTCCAGATCAAGAGGTCATTTGCCCTCGTCAAGATGGTGGGCAAGCTTAAAAAGATCCAGTGGGAGAAGATTATTGCTTGTGCTATGTTGTTTGTGAAGCAGAAGAAGGTGGTCGTGATTGATATTGACATCATGAGCTCATCAGATGCCTCACTTGTGGATGGGGATGAAGACCTCGAGGTGAGGGTCAAATCTCAGTC
>QLPF01000126.1:0-12751 GCA_003314045.1 Hygrophorus pudorinus
CTCGGCTGGTCCGCTTTTAGCGGGTATAGTTGACTGCTCTAAGTGCCGAGTCTATCGCTGTAAATAAAGTTCTCAAAATCAATGTCGATATCCTTTACACCAAGTATGTCACCCATATGGTGAACTTCCCCGTCACTGATGCCAGCGGTAATGTACGGCTTTTCTCGTTTTGCTAGTAACTTCACTTGGACTCAGACTCACACTACTTTCTTTAATTCTGTAGCAACAAGAAATGGTGAGTCTTCCTGGCAATATTTTGGTGAATATGCTAATGAATATGTAGACTCTCATCATTAATATATGAAATGTGACCAAGGACAAGCTTGTTAAAGAAGAGGACACTGATATCACCCTTGTTGAGAATGAGTAAGTCTATGTTTGTCTCCTCTATGATTATCATGTATCTTATACCTACAGCTTTAGTTTTGTTAAACTCGAAGATTCCGAAGAGATCTCACTATTTGTTGAACCAGTCACCGTTCTGACAAAGCGTGTACCAGCAACCGAGGGCAGTGGGCCTCTTCACCTTGCCGTCAATTCCGACATAAAACCTACCGAAACTCATCTGATTCTTGGCTACAGAATCAGGAAGATAGACATTGAGGAGAAGGAGAATAAGACAGTGGCTGCTGGAAGGGCCCCCAAGCAAAAGAGGGGATAGGTAAATTTGATCTGAGTCATTTGTAGATTTGCCGCTGTCTCTGGCACTGCTGTGTTTTGGGCTTTCTGTGTCTCGCATTGTAATAATTAATTAATAATGACATTTGTACTTCGAGCATACTTAATTTGCTTGTGAACATGTGAATCTACAACACTGTCTATACAATGATTAGATATGACTAGGTTTTCCTTAGATATGATTAGATGTAAGGAAGAGATTGTCTGAGCTTTGATATGACTCAACAGGATATTGACTGGGTTGTAAGGATCGCAAGGTCCACCAACCCGACCAGCCTGGTTGACAGCCTTACCGGACCAGACCTAGCACTTACAGGGTTTGGCAAGACCCACCACCCTGGCCATGTTTGACCTTGCCAGTTGTGGTTGGCAAGGACGGCCAGGCTGAATAAGGGCCGCAAGGCTGGTAGTGCATACCAGGGGTTACCTACTTCACCACACCATATCCCACACATTTGATGTTTCTATGTAGTACCAGACTGGTAGCTAATATAAGGTTTTATTCACACTGATAATTGGATGTGCAATATACATATATTTTGGTCAGTCTGTACTAACACAATTAGAATGAGGGATGCAAAAGACAGGTAATTTGAGAATGACTTGGACCACTGCATGGCATGATAACAGGATGTTGAGAGTATGAGGAGCAAATTTGAGAGCGAGTCACTGAGAGCACGAGACTACTGTAACCGAGTTGAAAGAAATCATAAATGCACCAAAAGCAAATGGAAGCACACCGGCTCACCTGACAGCCAGCCTTGCAACACTCATGCCTTCCAGAACCTCCAAACACAATCTACATAAACCAAAATCAGACATACTGCATATATGCACATATAACATGGATTGAAAGCTAAAGGAAACACACCTGAATATATGCCCATGAGATTCTGCAACCACCCTCATAGATTCCTGCTCAATAACACTGCTTATCGCCAACATTACAGGCACCGACCATGACTGCCCAGATTTGTGAGACGGGCACTCCTGACTGGTCTGGGGCTTTGTAGTTAGTAAATTGTGTCTCAAAAACTCAACTGAAGTGTGTTTGATGGCTGGATTGAAACCTGCTGGATTGCCCAGGTTGGCATTACAAATAGACTGTCTGTGGTTTGGTGCATGAACCTTGCAAACCCGGTTTGCACCTGCACCGAACCTGAGATTTGGGTGCACTGCCAATGCTGCACCTGAACCTGCACCCAAGACAGGGTGCAAGGTCGCATTCCGAACCCCGGTGCAGACCTGCAGTGCACCAGGTGCACCATTGAGTATTTTGAGATTATTTGCTCATCTATAGTTATGTGTTGTTTACACCAAATAAATGTTGAACCACAGGTAGGCTGCATCAGCACCAAATAAGCTCTATATACAAGGGAAAAAACCATGGCTTGTGGTGAGTGCGACAAGATTGACACCTTGTTAATTCTCCAAACCAGCCGAAAATCCCTTCCAAACACATACAGGGTTTGGAGTACCCATAGGCTGTCAGTCTTGCTGCCAGTGAGAAAAAAGGCCCTAAAAATGATGGTGGAAAAGGTTAGCCTAATGTTATATGTTCTATGTCAGAACATTACATACCTGAGTCTAATGCTGCTGTGCTCATGTAGATAATGGAAATCCAGAGTCCATACCCAATCAAAATTGTTCTCGAATGAAGGAAAAATCTTTGAAGAGCAGAAATGGTAAGTCAAGATATGAATATAAGCTCAGGCTTACCTTTGATGAATAAACAGAAGGCCTGGGCTTGAGCATTGCCACTTCAAGTTTGAAGGATTCGAGCAAGCCAGATGGAGATGCTTGTAATGAGGATGGGACATTAAAAGATGCATCAGAAATGGAGTGGCCAGACTCACCAACTGAAACTACTGCTGCACACAAGTGAGCACATAACAATGAGAAAGATGAGAGTGATGTTGCACACAACAGATCTAAAAGGCAATGAGTGAGTGAATAGATACAGAAACTCAAGAACTTGAGCTCACCCGTTAATATTGTACACAGCATTTGTCTGCTGCAATTTGTGATTTGGAAAATGAGCATGATTTGGGTGCTTCTGATGATGAGCAAAAAGGGGCACAAGCAACTGGTGAAAACCAAGCTGAAATTGATGAAAGCAATGATAATGAAGGGACAAAGTGATATAATGAGGTGATGGAGAAAGAAGGGAGGAACAAACTCGTAGAATCTGAGTCTTGTTGCAGTATGTTTTGATGTGCTGATATATCAATTCTAGCTGAAAAAAAAGAGTCACCAAACACACGACTTATGACTCTACTTCAGCAAGGACATTCACACCATGCCCAATGGTGAGAAACATGTAGGTGAATACTGCACCTTTTGCCAGTAAGTGACTAAGTTTTGGTTCTATGCTGTGTACAATCTTACCTGTGCATCACTAAATTGGAAGAGAAATGAGAAAGCTTTATATTTCCTTAAAATGCATTCAATACAAGCAATATATATATTTCTTGCAGATCATGTGGTAAAGCCATACATACATCGGTAGGGTTTACAAATTTCTATAACTTCCTGAAGTATTGCTACCAATTGCTAAGAAAGCTCATATTTTTAGATGTGGGCCTGAAGACCCATGTTGATAAAGCTTGTACAAGCTCTATCAGTTATGGCTGCCAATAAATACATTGGTAGCCTTGATGGAGTCTTCCAGATAAATACAGATTGAATATATTTGTAAGAGGTATCCACATGATAACCTATGAGGCCTATCAATCAGGATGGTAAGCTCAGGCCACCATAACCAGGTGCACAATGGTGACAGGCATCTGGTCTGTAGCTGCCAGCATGATGGACCTGCTGCCAGGTTGGAAAGCATGTCAGTTCAGGCCACCATAGCCAGGTGACAGGCATCTGGTCTGTAGCTGCCAGCATGATGGACCTGCTGCCAGGTTGGAAAGCATGTCAGCTCAGGCCACCATAGCCAGATGCACAATGGTGACAGGCATCTGGTCTGTAGCTGCCAGCATGATGGACTTGTTATTGCTAGGGAAGGACATAATATACTCAGAGTCAAATTGTACATGGTTCTGGTTACATTATAGCTATACCCAGGCCGGTTGAAGCCAGTACCTCCGACCCAACACGATGCCATACAACGTGCCACCCAGTCAAAGGCCCGAATTACAATTGCTTGAACTCACGAACCATACGGTCCCATCGTCTCCCAATTGTCTTCTATCCTTTGCCTCCGCCATTTTCTACTCGTGGTTTTGCACGATTGACTCTTCCCTCCTGCATAGACATGCATCGTCCAGACCGCTTTCGAATGCTCAATCCACACAAGGTAATGTGATGAATATTGTCACTCTCCGACTTATGCATCATACGACTACCGATGGATCAGTACCGAGTAATAACACAAGTCGAAAGGCTTACCAAACAACCTCAACAGCCGTCTTCATTCCTTGGTCCCCTTTGCAACTGTAATCGATGTTGTGGACGCTCATTTCGTATGTCCATTTGCGATAGGAGGGAGTGGAGCGCGCGAGATGAGGGATGGCGTAGAGAATGGGCATCTTCGAGTTCCAAGTAGCGCATGATGTCCGTAGGGCACTCAATACTTGGACAACAAATGCAAACACACGAAATAGGAAGTGTGGCGGTATGGCGAGGGTGTATTCGAGGAAGTAGATCTTTGGGATATGGATAGATGGGTGTCCCACCGCAAATACCGCCGCACTACGACGCGCGATTTCTTCAAACTGCTCTAGCAATTCATGGACGCTGGCAAGTTGAGGACTGCAGCACCTGGCATTGGAATAAGTGGAAGTCGAGTTTGAGAGATGGCATGTGATCGGTGCTGCTGTCTGCCATGCAAAGCGAGATGGCACAGATGTGCCAGGTAACATTGACATGGACATGCGCAAGGAGATAGGGGGTGAAGAGAACCCAGTGGATTGCTTTGACAATGTTGTATAAGTGATTCAAAACTAAATTGGTTATCGTCAAAGAACGTAAACTAGAGCGCCGAGAAAAGCTTACCAGATTCCTGCCTCTTCCTTCTGTAAGACCCACACATCCGTTCTGGCCTTCAACAACACAATTCCTGCTTTCCTAAGTTCTCTCACAGTTTCCTCGTCATGTCTTCCAAAGTGTGCAAATACTCGCTGGCTGGCCCCGTTAGATAACTCGAATTACAACTGTCGACTCGACAGCTGCGACGAACGTGCTGTGAACCTGTCTCCAAGTCCTGTGATTGATATCGTCCAGCAGCAGTGATGATACACATTGTTCATTCCAAGCATTTGGGATGGCTGACGTGGTCGTTAATATAACTAACATGGCACACGAACGATAACATACCCGTTCTTGTAGCATATGAATTTAGAGAACATCACTACATGTAGCCGTTGATTGCGTTGAATGTTGCCGCCAAAGGGAATGGGCGGCGAGATGCCTGTGGCTGGGGGCAGAGACGGAGCATCTGCGATGAGGTCATGGAATAAATTCAGTCTCCAAAATAACATCCAAGCAGGCAGGACAGGATGACTTACTGAGGTTTCGTGTGTTTTTGAATGACCAACGGTGGTTATGGACAGTGCTTCTGGGCAGCGGTGCCAATTTTGTTTGAGATTCTGTCGTTCTAATGGCGCTATCTCATCGTCATCCTACATTCGTCCTCAGCTCCCTCTCCCATCTTCTGAAATATGATGGAGCAGAGATGCCAAGAACTAGGTCCGTGGGCGATGACAATAACTCTTGGCTCAACAGCGGCGGCAAACGCACTGCGAAGCCATGGAACCTACCAAACAGCCGATGTGATGGCGGGCCACCTTGTTGACGACTCGAACTTCAAGAATAGTACGGTCGCCTCAACAGCTGCGACAAACGCCTTGCGAAGCCTTTGGAGATGTGTGCTGTGACGAAGGGCCTCCCTGCTCAACAGCTGCGGTGAACGTGCTGCGAGGTGGTGTAGCATAGATGAAAAGGCTTAGTAGTTGTATAAGTAGTGGCTCTTCAACTCCTTGACCTTGAAGAATAGTACGGTCGCCTCAACAGCTGCGACGAACACCTTGCAAAGCCTTTGAAGATGTGGGCTGTAATGAAGGTCTCTGCTCAACAGCTGCGGTGAACGCGCTGTGAAGTGGTGTAGCATAGTAGATGATAAGGCTTAGTAGTCATATAAGTAGTGGCTCTTCCGAGTCAACTTCAATTTGAAACCAGTGCCAGACTGAGTTCAATGTTCGAAACTCCGAGACTTCCAATACGGCGCCTGTCCAAGTCATGCCAGTGCCAGTGATTGCCAGTGAAGGCTCGGACATTGCATGCCACGGAAGCCAAGATTCGGCAGCAGTAGGTGCAATGGAATTTGGTCAAGCAACATGTATTATACCCAGGCATTGGATAGGAAGTATTTGACATTCTCACTCCAAAATATGCCATTCATTCAGCTATGTACTACTAGTAGAGTATAATGTGAATCTTTGTCGACATCCCGATCTCCCAAGCCCATCATGACAGCCATTAGACTGGAGCCCAACTCACCCAGAAACTTGGGTCGTGCGCGGTGCCAGGATTCATAGACATCCTTAACGCTTTCGTGGGAGAGTGGGGGACATTATAGATCTCCTGAGCACATACAAGAGGGTGCCAGACATCTTCCGCCGCTTGCGTTATCGGCCCTTGGAGATACCTGAACACCATATACCATACTGGTATGCTGTACACATTGTAGTAGTAGCCCAAGCCCAAGCGAGAGACCGAGGTTTAACGTGTACTGCCTTGTCAAAGCTAGCGTGCTGGCTTTCGTCAAGACCGTCGGACCCGGACAGTCTGTAGAGACATGTTTGGTTTAGTACGTCGTCTAGTCGGGTTCTTCTGGTAGTTCAATAGCAGATCCTGATCGTTTCAAGTAGACTGGTGACTGTCCTTCGCTGACGAGCCAACTCTTCCACGGAAGAATTAACTCGCAATTCGAGTACGAGGATTCACGAGTCTACGTTTCAACCTCAGGCTGGAGTTCATGTTCTCACGTTGTGCACTTCACAACTGGGGCCAGAGAGCTACGATATCCACAGTGGAGCCGTCCAGCTGCATCTCCAGGCGTTACTGAGAACGCAGCCTGGTATGAATACATAGGCACCAAATCAGTAAATTGAACTTCACGAATTACAGCTCGACTTGCAGTTCGACTGTCCAAAGTGGAGAGTTCTGCCATTCGAAGTGAACTCACTTCGAACTGGGTTCACTTCAGCAGCAACACTGACAATAAATGATGGGCGGGATGTCTCCAAAAAAAAGCAAACATAGATTCTCCCAGGTCCTGATAGGTCGGGAGGGAGGCTGGGATGACACAGCTGCAGCTGAAGAACAACCTTCAAAAGTTATAAGCAGCACTTCAAAAAATACTATTGAAACTACCTGGACAAACTCTTGAGCTCATCTAGTGTGGAGAACAGACCCAAGCCCATCTCCCACCTGCTGTGCATGGCCTCGAATCACGGCCGATTTATGATGCAGAGAGGAGGATCATAGCCTGCCTCGGGGGACAGCCATCTAACCCCAGCTTTTCACCGGGTATGGCACCAGCCTTCGACGAAGTTTCGACGAAGGCTGGTGCCATACCTGGTGAAAAGTGGGGTGACATGTGTCAGGTAGTATGTGAAAAGCTTGGGCGCCCATGTTGCGAAACAGCCTATTGAACCATGGTGACTAAGTGGGCATATGCTGGAAAGGTCTAATACTTACTATTGGTAAACCTTGCCAGGCGAATAAAGGCTGCAGAACTAAGAATTTCATCCAGGATGGCGGTGTTATCAGGGGTGTTGACCAAGTTACCAGGTAGCTACGGCATGAGGTCAATAGTAAGCAGAGTCTAAGGAGCAGAATCGCTGACCTTCTGGCCACCTCCAAAGGAAACACCAGCAGCAAGGGCTGTGAAGTGCCCTCGTCTGTGCCTAGAGTTCTTCTGGGTACGGCGTATGTGACGCTGTGCTTGTCGCATGAGGTCAGCTGCCTCCATATGGGCAGAGTCCCAATTGGGGTTGTCCGGGTGCCCACAAAGTGCTGCGATGACTCGTCCCTTTCCATCAGTAATTGGGCACGGCTCCCTGGATCATGTAAGTATAGAAAAGAATGCACATATCGCACTAACCTACCTTCCGTCCCACTCCACCAATGAAAGTTGAATTTGGACGTCCCGCCAACCATCTCCTGGAGCGTGTACACCTGCTTGCTGGCATTTGGATCACCAATGCCCAGGTATCCTGTTTTGGCTGGGGTCTTGGTATCCAGGCTGAACGTCTGAATCTCAACAGGGGTGGTGGCGGCGCGCCTTTCCCAAATACTAGGCCGGACATAAACATCGGCATCGTCCTTGGCGCTTTGCCTATCAGCCGCCCTGCGTTTCTTGAAGGCCAGCTTCTTGTGGGCAATCTTCGACTTGGATTTCCGCTTGCGGTTTTGAACACACGGAGTGGACGTGTCGGCATCGGACTCGGATGAGGGCTCGGACTCAAAGGGGTCGTTGAAGTCAGGCGATGTGCCTGGGGGTCGGGTGTTTATCGACAGTGGTGGCGAAATGGGGGCAGAAACTGACTTCTTCATGGTTGGAGGCTGAGTCAGGCCAGAAGACAATGCTGTGGGGGACTGAACGGCTTCAAAGCTGGTGCCATCAGCTGGGTCATCCTCTGTTCCCTCAGTATCATGCTGCTTCTCACTTTTGATGGCGTTCATAAGGAGGGTGTCAAACGTGAAGTCCCTGATCGACAACGCAATGGCTTTGGACATATCCCACAGCCCTGAGTGGGTCTATTCAATCAGGGTAGGGAAAGTAAATACAAAAGTGACCTATCTTAACTTGAACTCACCACTCGAAACGGCATTGCGACGCATGACGGTATTTATGATATGCTGTCTGAAAATAAAACTCTCAATAAACTAATTAGCCATGAGTTTATTCAAAGAAGGCAAAAATGTCGTGTGGGACATCCCATGAAGCTTAACAAAGTTCCGGGCGTGGATCTCCATAGGGCTCTAGGGACATCGCAGGCAATAGAGTGAACGACTTACGAACTCACACAGCGCCAAAATGCGCAAAGGTAACTTGTAAGAATTGGAAAAATCTACAATCACTGATGTCCACATGACATGTCACCTGACACCAACGTCCTTTTGTTGACTGGCAATTACTAGTACATAGGTCTGTAATTGAATAAATTAGCAATATCATCGTATCATCGGTGTATGAACTACATACAGTGAGCACTTGGGGATTTAATTGACTGAATACATTATCAAACTTGTGTTATTAGGCTTGCAAAAATTTAGCCTGAGAATATTATAAAGTCCTTACAGTGAGGCTGTAATACTTTCAAATATTTCTCATACTTGCATGAGTTGGGCCTCGCCAAGATTACAAGCAGCTACCACATGCTAGTCAATGTTTCAGAAATTGGGCATTTTTTATCACTTGTTTTGTGGGTTCATCACATCATCTGGACTCAGAGAGCAAGATCCAG
Source organism: Hygrophorus pudorinus (assembly GCA_003314045.1). Taxonomy (NCBI): domain Eukaryota; kingdom Fungi; phylum Basidiomycota; class Agaricomycetes; order Agaricales; family Hygrophoraceae; genus Hygrophorus; species Hygrophorus pudorinus. The sequence continues at coordinate 9,159 of QLPF01000126.1, forward strand.
GGTTTCAATCACGGTCAATCGAGGATTTCAACCTCCTTTCCAATACCAGAGACATGTGAACTGCATACACATCATATCAAGCTGTGATCCCGATCCTAGTCATCGCCTCTCCCAACACCTGAGCAGATGTCCCATCTTTCGCCAACACCCGAATAGTACCCATGTCTCTGTCAACAGCGTCGACATGCTCTCCGGCACCTAAGAGATGGGCGACTTTGGCACATGCGGCATGCAAAGCTAGATAGCGTGGGTTTGGTAATGGAAAATCACTTTGCGTAGTGAAAGTGACTGTCTGCGGAAGATTGGAAAGAACAGCGGGATGGGTTGAGCATAATTTATATTGGTCAGGCAGGCTCTGATATTGCGGCCATAAGTGAGACATATGTCAAAGCAGCCAAATGGCAACACACTGTGGCTTCCAACCATAAATTAAGCATATCAAATATAGTGTGCACACCTGCTTCCATGGTCATAATGTTCTCCAACCGATGGCCATCAGCGCCGTTAAGCTCATCAATAACAAGGATGTCACCCATACGACATAAGACTGCCCATGCAGACGCGGCATATTCATGCTACATCGCCGACACAGTAACGGTAAATGCCCTGATACGTGTGGAGTAGCCATAGACAACTCACCTTTGGGCTGTACACTTTATCTCCAGAGATATCTTGACTTGTGGATGGGGAAAGAATATGAGTGCAGTTAGTTGCGCGGATAATGGGATCGGCAGTTGATGTCGCAAGATGGGGGTACGCTATAGCTGATGCAAGATCGATAGCTCCTGTGATTACACAGTGAAAGCCATCACGTACAAGAGCCTAATAGTTCTGGTATTCACATGAAAACAAAGCATGAAAAACTGGACTAACATGACCAGAGGGCACGGGTGTGCGCCTTTGCTTTGCCTGACTGTCCAATTGATCAGATGAGATTAAATGGATTCTCTGAGTTACTCACAAACACGGAGGAAGTGGTTTACATAAAACCGGGCTAGCTTGTGGAGTTTCTCATCGTCATTATCACAGGAATTGATCTCGTTTGTAACATCTCCACGACCGGTAACAGTGGGCGTATGAAGGATCAAGTAACCCAAGAGCCTTGCACATACTAATGTCGGAGGACCCGACCAATTGAGTAGCGGAAACCTAGCCTCTAGCCTTAGGCAGGTTGCGTAGGCTTGATAGGCTGGCATTCCAGCAGGAAAGGAGTTGTTGGGAAGAGGTTGCGGCATATTGGGCACTTGATGGAAAACAATTTACCTATGGCACTAGTATAAGTAGTACTTAGTAGTGGCAGCGAATCTGGTATGGCAACGTGTGACACAGTCAAATCGGAGTGACTCAGGCTGACTCTGACGATACAGTACTAGTTTTTTTTAAAAGATTTTAGTATCAAGACAGCGGTACATATTTAAAAATTTTGCTCAGGCCATACATATTGTCCATAGCAAATAGGCCATCTCCACTGGAGTCCGACGGAGCATCATCGTAAAAGTCATCATGTCCATCATATGATATGCATCCCCCATGTCCATCGCCATATAGTGAATCTTCTCCGTAACTGTCATCTGCGACGCCTTGGCCATCATGATCCACAAATCTGGCAACTGAGTGATGCAAAGCCCGACTTGTTAGTCAACTGAGCTTTACATACCTTCCCAGTGAGATGTGAAGGAAAGATACATATATCTTTTTGCATTTTCTATCTATTTACCATAGTTGTTATGTGCACATTTTGCAACTACATATCAATATGTAGCATTTAGATTTGGGCCAGGTGTTTCCACAGTTCAAATTTTTCTTCACTTCAAATATCTAATCCAAGGTCTCTCCAAATTTTGTACCGAGAAATCATAAAAACACACTACAATTTGGCAGGAAAAGACTACTACGTCACAAAGAAGTGTCCTGAAAAAGGGTGGGGGGGCACTGCACAACAATATCACTAATGGCGACTGCTTAAACCAGACCTCCTAACGTTTATGCCTTTTGACAGCACCGGACAATTCAATTTCTGCATCAAAATGCAAATATTCAGATCAGTATCAGAAGAAGGATGTGCTTCAATTTATGACCTACGGTTGGAAGTCGACGCAGCTCGCTTTCGACCACGCTGTGTAACCTGGAGAGGCGGCTCTTCATCGCTGGACGGTTCGGATCCCAAACCATCCTCATCGTCCGCCGACAGCCTCCAATCACCAAAATTGAACGCTTCCGTCTTGTCTTCATCCTCTAGTCATTGCCGAATACAAAACGATGGACCGCTCCAATGCAGGGACCCCTCTTGGTTGTCGAGAAGACGCTTGAGGGTGCTGCTGAGATCCGGGTGGACGTTGACGATGAGCTCCTCGACGAGTCGTTGAAACCTCTGCGGGGAAGACTTGTCTGCTCTAGGCGCGTTGATCACCCTGTGCTTGTAGAGAACCAACGCCGCAGCAAATTCACACAAAGAGCGTTTGAAGACTGCAGACGGTGATATGACCTTCCCAGACCAGACCAGCGTATACTCGGTCAAGAACCACTTTTGAAATGAGTGGTAGTTGAATCATGAGATGCGATGTTCCTCGGCATCTTGCTTGGAGAGTCTTCCGAGGTGAAATCGCCTGTCGAGCAGTTCACTGAACTCGAGGAGGTTGCCGAGGGCAACAACGTCCAAAAGACCCTCCTCCGTGGTGATGTCTGGAACGTGATGGAGATTGCCTCAGGTACAAAAGAGCATATGAATAAGAACTGTTCAAGGAACATCTACACTCACCTGTAGATCCATTGAACATGTAAGAATGTTGCCACATGTAGAACATCCTATGCAGTATCGTTCTTGTCTCGTCATGGGAGTCGTTGGTGACGGCATGGCTCATCATGAAGGTGTGAACGACACCGAAGATTGATCTCTGGATGGTGGAGGAGGCGTAGAAATGTCGGCCCAAGACGATGGAATGTTGTGGAGTGATGACATAGTGGGCCGTACAAGGTCTCATATAGCTGTCGCTTGAAACTAAGCACAGTAATACCATACGTGGCAGAAATGCTCACAAAACAGTTCCCGGGTCCAGGATGACACCTTCATAGTCAAATTTCTGGGTGCAGGCCTTTGAAGGCCTCCAAGGGTCGTCGAAAGCGCTTATTGACCCCAAATGACTGATGCCCTTCTCTTCCGGTGGAGCGTCTCAACGAGGGCGACCCACCACCCAGTACTTCATACCGACATGGGTGCTGGATACTGTTCCGAAGCCTTCGTCGTCGATGTGGGACCAAGAAGACACATGTCTTAAGGCCACTGTGCCCCAGATGAGTTCATCAGCGAATGAGCGTAGGCGGATGAAGCCGGGTTTTCCACGGCTGGCTTGCATGGCAGGCTCATGGGAAGCTAGGGCCCTGGACGTCATACTGTAAGCAAACTGTTTCCCAAAACATCTTGGAACTCGCCTAAAACATGGGGGAGGATCTACACTAACTTGCCCCATGGGCAGACTGAGTATATTGAATACCCTTTGGCAGTCCTCTTCTTCTGATGCTATGTAGAGATTGCGCAAGGTACCCCATTTTAAACCTCCATTCGGATGGTCCACAGTCCGGAGAGAGGAGACTAT
>QLPF01000130.1:4275-16786 GCA_003314045.1 Hygrophorus pudorinus
GACCCAATATTTCCGCTATCCCCGGTGTATATGGAAGGAGTAGCCTTACAGACAGATGAAAGGAGAACCTTTACAGGTGTTTTCCTTCATCTATCCTTGTCAGCTTCCCTCCCATACACTAGGAAATGCAATCATGTGGGTCATGATGTGTTCCATTTTGCGCCAGGCGTGAAAACAGGTGTCCACTATATCGCGACCCAATATTTCCGCTAGTCCCCCAGCGTGTATATATCTGCGTTCACAGCCCAAAGGTTTACTAGACAGATACAAAAGTAATGACTTGATGAGAAAAGCAAAGGGTTTTACTTTCTGTTCAGCTTTCCTTTCAAAAGTAAAGACTTACCCGGAATGTCTGTTCAGCTTTCCTTCTATATCTGCGTTCACACCAAGAGGCTTACTTGACAGATACCAAAGTAATGGCTTAATAAGAATGTCCATTTGGCTTTTCTTTTGAAAAGTAGACTTGGAGAAGAGTAAGTACCTTTACTTTCTGTTTGGCTTTCCTTCCAAAAGTAAAGACTGACTCGGAATATCTGTTCAGCTTTCCTTCTATATCTGCGTTCACACCAAAAGGCTTACTTGACAGATACATCAAGATCAATCATTGATATTTCGTTCGGACCTTCCCAGGAAGATTAGATCACGATAAGGACGTCGGGGGTGTTGCTCTTACCGGTGCGAACAAACGGCCCATATTTGTCATGTAGATTTTTCAAAACGAGGTGTTGGTGGCCTTGCCATTGAATCCAGATTCCCCATAATTTTGTGACCTTGTTGATGGCCGGGCCTGGGAAGTGCGCCAAGGAGTGGAATGGCGAAAGACGATACAAGGTAATCGACAAAGCGAGTGAGAGGAAGAAGAGCGCGTAGACAGTGGCTACGGTCCATATGGTTAGTGTGTGGGATCCTGAAAGAGCATATAGCAAGGCTCCTGGTTCAATCAGAAGGACACAAATCGGTATTGCTGTCCCACTTGGTTCGAAGTGGTGGAACCAGAGATGCGTTATCTGGAAGATACGAAGGTGTTAGTATAACAGAATATTGCGATTTCTCTCACAATTCCAAGCGCGCTGGCAGACCCGCTCCATCCAAGCACACCGCCGTCCATGATGGGGGGAGGCTCGTCCGTCAAGGGACTAAATAAGACATAGTAGAATATCTTAACGCCCACGGCGCCGAAGGGTTATCATAATATGATCACCTTGGACAGTCATAACCCACTCGAGTCGGACCGCTTTCTCAAATTGTACCGACCGAAATGTAACCGCTGCGCACTGAGCTTATGAGAACGTACACGCCCGGGCCACACCGCCAGGCTCCGACTCGACCTCAGGTCGCCAGTTTATGCGTTCTCCTCGCTCACCATACTCGCCCTTTTCCCAAATAACGGGCCGAGCAATCTCCCTGCGGGCCCGTCCTCAGGAACTCCCAGTCAATCGGTTTCCATCATACAAAAACGGACATTGTGCAACAACAAGTCGATCTTTTACCAAGCCCTACATGGAACACTAGTGACTAGGGACGGTCAAGCCCCGCCACAGACAGACTTCCAACTTTTCATGAGCAGAGCACACACGATCCAAGCGTACTACACCCTTACAGGATCTCTAGAGCTGTGCGTGCCTAGAGGCACTACGAGCTCTACGGTGTGTTCTCTGGGCCGCTCAGCTGATCACGATGGCGCGACATCGCGTCTCGCTACATTGTCGCAGCATCTCCATTACGGAATATGGACTGCTGCGCATGGCAGGAACGAGTCCTGCCATTAGTGCCGTCGGGATCTGACATATATGGCTGCAATAAACAACTTTGCACCCCATGTTTTTAGATCAATCAAGGCAGACAATGGTCCCTCACATCTCATCTTGCGCCGACCACCCCATGATGGTACCACACCATATGCTCTCCCACCACCCACACCCACAACGCCAAGTCAACGCTATTGACGGACGTAGGATGTGTATGAGGGAATGCAGGGGGAAGGAACGGGATTGGGGAGACACGATAGATGTGGGAGAGAGTATAGGAAGTCGTATGGGGATGCATAGGAGGTATGCAGGCCCCCATGCAGAGAGGGTAGTGCGGGAGCATGATGGGACACAGCCCGAGCGTTTCGCTCTCGAGGTGATTGGATGAAAGGTTGAATGAGAGTTGTAGAAAGAGAAAAACACGTGGAAGACACGCACCTAGACGAACCGGTGCACAGGTGAGCACCAACACCGGGTTCGATGGGGTGAAGAGTGGATAGCGCCTCCGGCGTCGTTACTTACAGACGCAGGACACCAATGCGAGGGCGTACGTCCTGAGCGTTCATGTTCACAATGCTGGCATGAATGTACCAACGCGTGGCACCAAGCCGTCGAGCCCCGGGTCGAGGGGTGATGAGGAATCGACCTCTCGACGCAATCACCGCGTCAGGCACGTTCACCAGCCAACTGACCCATGCATACAGCGAGACGAGGGGGATGAGACAAGGTGCAGGGCAGCCGGATGGACGCAAACACGCCAGACAGCACTGCGAGCACATGCCACGTCATCCACGCCCACCAGCCCACAAGGAACAGACAACCCACGTGCAACGGAACACCCGCTCCTAAGAGGTGAGTATCAACTCCCTGAACAACATAACACACCGGCCTCCCGACATCCGGAACGAGAGGGTGCTGAGCATATCTCCTGCCCCGGATATCTCACAGCACCACCACCACGTCAGTGTGGCCACAGGGTGGCAGGCACAGACAGGGAGGTAGAGGACACAGGGTGAGACCACACAGAGATGCCCTGGCAGCGCAACACCAAGATGCCACCAGATGCCAGGAGACGCGCACAAGTGCTGAAGAACCTGACATTCAGCGCTTACATAGAACAGGAGCCTTATGTGAAGTTATGTCCGGGAGCTGGCCGAAGCGTATATGGGAGCAATTTCAAGACCGTACTTGAGTTTCTATCATGATATGCAGTACATTGCTTTACTTCCAGCCTGGCCTTTGTGCTTTCATCGTTGTCTGTGTTCCAATAGACACGTATGTTGATATTCACCTCACGACAAATATCCCCTGGCATGACCTCACAAATCTCATTCGCAATCATCAGGAAAACAGCACCTAACTTACTTTGATCAAATCATTGGCGTACACACAATTCTCTGGAAGTGATAGGATGCATGAAAGAAAAATGAACATTTGTTTTGATCTGGTTGCTCCTTGGCGAAATGCCATGACGAAAGTCCTTTACTATATTCAGACTATAGCCCGAGGCACATGTTGCCTCCACTGCTCCATACGCTGCGTGGTCTGCTCCACTCTCTTCTGATGGCGTTCTTTTGCAGCCTCTGAGTTCCCCCAGAAAAAAAGCATCACGTCGTCTTCATCCCACTTTGATTGGCGCTCCGAATCCGCCATCTCCCGAGTCCCAGCTTCGGCCGTGGTATCCCCGGCACTAAGTTCATTAGCACCCTGGGCCGCAGCACGCTTCTGAATGATGATAGTCCTGTCGTGCGTAGTCCTCGACAGACTTATTGGGGCTGGCGTGGGTACAGGCGGACGAGGAGGGTTGGCGCGGTTCTTGAGAACTGTCAGCCCATGTCCCCACCACTTGACGGCTGCAGCACCATAGTTGTAGTGGAGTAATAGATCTGACGGTTTCGGCTTGCGGGTGCGTTTCTTGAAAGCAGCATCAACGTTGTTGTGGATCATGCCAAGCGTGAACGGATCTGAGGCATCCAACCATTGCAGCGTATAGCGCACACCAGCCGGGTATATGGCATTTTCGGGCATTGGGCTCCGGTGGTAGCGCTGAGGGACGTCGGTGGTATTGAGAATATGATTGGGGGTCTGAGTATGGTCAAGGCAGAAAGATAAGACAGGGGAAACAGGGATGGACACATGACGAACTTTGAGGATGACCACTCTACGTGGATCAAATGCGTTGCGTATCTGGGCAACTGCAAACACACCATTGCGAATATCATTGATATCGTTGAGCTGTGTCACATCCTCGCCATACTTCGGACGATTGTCTACGATGAGTCGAAACCACTGAAGTGGCCAGAGGAAGGATAAATGGATAATAGATATCACGCCACGGTAAGACGAACGTCGAACATACCTGGGAGCCTCGGGTATAGGGAATAATATGCATCGCACTCCCATTCACAGGAGCTCCCCCTGTCCACACACAACACTCATCGCGCTCCAGCAGATTTGTGCGGAAAGCCTCGCGAGTCCGTGTAGTTTCCGACGGCACGTTCGTCCTTTGCTTAATGACTTCGGGGTCAACTACCTGGCTGAGGTCTTCGTAGGTCAGAAGATGGCGTGTTCGTATGCGCGTAGAACACCTACCTATGGCCCCAGGCGAAACGTAATAGTATATCCCTTGGGCATCTAGAGCTCCATCGGTGTCAATCTCGCGACCGTCATGTTCGAGAGCCAACCCGCCCTCGATCCCCAGAATGCACCAACCAAGAAAGATGAGATATTTACGGGGCTTCAGACATAATGAACTGATGATATCTAAAGGAGTTTGCAAGTAGAAAGACCAATCTTTTTCGTACAGAAGGATGAGGCGAACATGGCCTTCGGGAGCGCGATCAGATTCGGTGGAAGCGGAGGACATGAGTATATTACATAATCAATTCGTAATATATATGCGGACCAAAGTTGTCTCTACGGTATCTGATTGCGGCCCGGTCCTATTCACATCGATGTCGACAGGGAGCAGCGAACAGTTTGGGCTGTCCGCGAGCACACCGTCTTGTGTTTCTGTAAGCAAGACAGCATGTGTGTTAGTTATTATTGGGATAAAAACCAGGGCGGGTTCACCGCCTCCCGGATCCTCCGCTTATGTTCTCATTTCTCTACTGGTCGTAGAGTGGTGAATGGGTGTGGTCATTTGCTAGAGAGACTCGGATGGCAGGGCAGGCGAATACGCGAAGGCCCGGGCTTGCTAGTACTATAGTGAGACTGTAGGGATGCGGTGGGTGATATGTTGCATCCGAGTCAGCAAAAACGACAAAACCAATGCCAGTGAACGGTATCCTTCCAATCAACCAATTCCCCCCTTTTCTTTTACTTCTACAACGTATTTCGCACCTGCTTTCGTTAGAATTAAACATAGGGCCCACTGCTGTCCGGACAGAGCGGTGCCCCTTTTCTGTTCTTCGTGAACGCTCTCAGAGCCTCCACCATTTTTTGCAAAAGTAATAAAGTTTTTTTATTTTATCCGTGGGCCAAAAAAATGCGGTATTCACCGTCCCATGCAAACTCTTACGCTCAAACTAGGGGCTTCCACCCCTCTCCAGCAGGCCACTTCCGATCATCCGCCTCTCGCCCCCTCCTCCCCTCCCCCGCCTCCTCATCACTACCCTCCCCATACTCCTGATCCTCCCTATTCCCAATCAACCCCTGCTCCCCCTCCTCCCACATCCCCCGCCCATACGTCCCATGATTCACATACCCCTTCCTGCTCAGCCCCGCCTCCGCCTTATACCGCGCCTTGTCCAGCTTCGGCTGCAGCGCATCGAGCGTCGGCTGCAGCTTCGCAGGGTGGAGCGCGTCGAGCTTGAGCAGCGTGCGCTGGATGCCCGTCAGCGCCGGGGCGGGCGACGCATCGCGTCTGTGCGGGCGCGACGGCGTGCTGAGCGACACGTGCCGGGAGAGCCCGCCGTATCGCGGAGAGTGCGGCTGCGTATCGAAGGGGCTCGGGGTGGGGCTCGGAGTGCGGCCGCGGAACGGACTGGGCTCGAGTGGGCTGGTGGGCGTCAGCTGCACGCTCTCGGGCCGCCTGCGTCGTGGGGGGAGGACGGGTACCGGGGAGGGGTAGTGCATTGATTTCGAGCGGACGACGCGGGGAGAGGGGCTCGTGTTCGGGTCCGGGTCGGGGTGAGCATTCGGGGGTGGCGGGGTGTATTCTTCGTTGTGGTTTGGCGGTCCGTCGTTTGTGCTAGCCCCCAGATCAGATCCCGCGGTGTCGATCTCAGCGGCGTAGACTGAATCGAACGAATTGGGCAGCGGTGGCGTCAGCTGCTGCTGCATGTGAGAGTGCGGGTATGAGTGGGAGTGCGAAGCCGAGGTTGAGTTCTTCCGGGCTGGATGCATTGGCGGCGGACCGGGGAGGGGCGAATGCGGCATGGGAGGCAGGTCCACCGGGTTCCTCGAAGGCGAGCCCGAGGGGGTGTTGATCATTGAAGACGGGGATGCCCGGAATGGGCTGTTACCCAGGATGGCGTTGGGATTGTTGTTATTGGCGCTGCCAAATGAACTCCCAGTCGCGAACGGCGAGGAACGACCAAACGTGTGAAATGGACTCGAGCGCTCGCGCGAGGCGCTGCGGCCCCGACCGCCTCTTCCTACCGACGCGCCGGCGACCTCCCCGAGCGATCCTGTACTAGCGGTCGTGCTCGCATTCGAGGGTGGTGGACTGGGTATCTGGTTGGGTCTTTTCCTGCGGGGCAATGGCGGGCCCGTCCCTTGGGCTCGCCCACTGCCCTCGTCGGAGCTCGCATCGGGGGGCTTGTTCGGACTGGCACTACGATTCCTTCCGGTTATGTTCCCGCCATTGGCGGAACTGCTTTTGAGGACACTCAACACCCTCTCCCGCTCCAATTCCTCTTCCGCTTTCTTCATACTCTGTGCGGCCTTGCTGGCTTGCAGGGACTGGCGCATCAAGGTACTGGTGATGTGGTTTATCTTTGTGGGGGGGAGAGGGGGTATTGGCTTTGAGGAGGAGGGCCCTGGGGCGGAGACGACTGTTTTCATGGACAAGTTTGAGATGGACGGTGGGGGCTGAGTGAGGAGAAGAGAGGCGTGGCGGGGTGGTGGGACGAATGGGACTGGGGGAGGGGGTTTGCGCGGGGGGAGTGGTGGAATTCTGGACGGGCTTGCGCTGCGTTCATCCGATCTGGTGGCGGAGGGGTTGGCCGTTCCGTTGATGGTTTTAGAGCGTGCGAGGAAAGGGTTGTTTGGGCTTGTAGTGGCGGATGCTTGTTGGTAGGAAGGTGGTGTGGAAAAGGGTGGAGGTTGAAGATGGGAGAACGGGTTAACGGTGGAGGAGGAGGAAGGGGTAGACGAGGTGGTGATCGGAGGGTGTGCTTGTGCTTGCGGGGGTGGTTGCTGGCCCGGGCGTTGTAGCTTCGGCGGTGATGAAGGGGTTAGCACAGGATTTGCTGCGGGGTTACAGCATGAGTGTGTGATATAGTGCGAGAGATAAGCCAGAGACCTTGCACAAAGGCCAACGTTCTGTCAAACGGTTTGCCTTCCCGGACGTGGACGACCAGTCTTAGCGCAGCAAAGAACTGGCCGCCCGATAACGAATCGGTCTGACCCAAGTTTGGATAAAATTGTTTCAAGATCTTCACATGCAAGGTGGTGAGGAACAGCGCGAATGTCGACGAACGTATGCGACTCACCAGGTCGATATCAGAAACGGGGAGATCTGAGAACCTGCCGCGCAGCCATGCCCTTGCCTCGCGGACGCCGATGGACAGGTTTTCGTAGTATAGATCGTCGTGTACGGTGTCGTCGGTAGATAGAGCGAGATCGTTGAGGGAGGAGGTGTAAAGGGTGTATTCTGCGTCGCTGAGGGCGGATACGTGGAGAGTTAGTGGTCGCATGCTGGTAACAAACCTAGTCCCGGTACTGATTCAATGAGTCGCGTGGTGGTGTAGCGTGACATTGTCACAAATCAACTCTAGCAAACATGACCAAATAGGATACCATTATCATTACCTTTAGGACCAAGTGGCTCAACCAGATCCATCATCATCTCTCCTTGTAATATCTGTAACGCAAGAATTTTTGCCATCAATATAGCGCAGAGTCGGCCATGATGACAACATTATCAAGGCCAGCACCCAACAAGATATGTCAATGGTCCAACAGAAGGACGGCCGGCCTCTGACCGGATGTACGCCGTTTTTACCCCCAGACCACCAAAACTCTGACTCTGCCGACGGAGTCCGCGGGGCAAAGGCAACGACAAAGGGTGCTCCGGGCGCGAAAGCGGCAGCCGGCGTCAAAAGCAAAGGTGTTGGGAACCGGTTCGCGCTGTCAAGGCAACGACGAAGGGTGCTGACCCGGTCCGTGGCGCAAAGTCGACGAAGTCCACTCCTGGCGCGAAGGAGGCAGCTGTCGGGAAGGGAGGGAAACCGGTTCGCGCTGCCAAGGCAACGACGAAGGGTGCTAATGCGGTCCGTAGCGCAAAGGCCGCGAAGAACATCAAGTCTACTACTGGCACGAAACTGGCGGCAGCTATCGAAGGCAAGGCTGGTAGCAAAGAGCGCGAAACCGGTTCGCGGTTCAAAGGCCGCGAGGGGTGCTAACCCGACTGGCCGTGCAAAAGCAACGACGAAAGCTACTCGCGGAGCGGCAGCGTCTAACAAAGTCGTCAAGGGCATGGCAGCGGCGTCTAACAAGGTCACGAAAGCCGCCCAGACCGTTTCAAAAGGTGCAAGGAGTCGGACTGCGAATGTCAAGGCTGTTGCCAAGATACCACCTTCAGCTAGCAAACCCAAAGGTGTTACTTCTGCGAAGACGTGTCGCAAATGATGGGCCGCCGTTGTACGGTTCCGTCGTTGCCTAGTACGTATGATTTCGATACCTTAAGTTATGCTATTGAGTCCACCTTTTCTAGGTACACATTTGCAGCATTTGGGTTGTTGTTTGTGTTGGTATTTTTGCAGTCTTAAATTATGTCATACCATCTGAAAATACCAATACCGTGGTCGGTGAGGAGTTGAGTGGTTAAGCGAATGGCAGTAGCTGCGTAAGTTTGAACTGATTATCGGCAATGCGTTGGCTCCTTCCTTCGAAGGTGCCAACTAGCCCTTAAGTGGGTGTACAGTGCATTGCAGTGCGAGTAAAGGAGGCAGACCGGAGATTCGCAATCCGGATTTAGGACATCGATCCCTATTCCGTAACGGGGATGCTGCGACGATGTAGCGAGCATGATTAGCTGAGCGGCACAGAGAACAGCCCGTAGAGCCTCGGTAGATGTCGAGTGCCTCTAGGCACGTACAGCTCTGGAATTCCTGTAAGAGCGTAGTACGCTTGCATCATGTACATATATGTGCTCTGCTCATGAAAAGTTGGAAGTCTGTCTGTGGCGGGACTTGACCGTCGCCAGTCGCTAGTGTTCTGTTCCATGTAGGGGTAAAAGATCGGCTTGTTGTGTCCGTTTTTTGTATGATGAAGGGCAAGGACTGCTCGGCCCATTCTTCGGGAAAAGGGCGAGAGCGAGGAGAACGCCTAAACTGGCGACCTCGGTTCAGAGTCGCCTGGCGGTGTGCCGTTGTACGTCGCACTTAGCTCCGAGTCAGCCGTTACATTCCGGTCGGCACAATCTGAGAGGCGGTCCGACTCCCTTCAATATAACCGAGTGGGTTATTATTGTCAAAGATGATCATATTAACCTTTCGGCGCCGTGTGCGTTAATATATTCTATCTTATTTAGTGCCTTGACGGACAAACCTCCCCCCATCATGGACGGCGGTGTACTTGGATGGCGCGGGTCAGCCAGCGTGCTTGGAATTGTGAGAGAAATCCTCATATTCTGTTATACTAACACCTTCGTATCTTCTTCCAGATCACGCATCTCTTTTTCCATCACTTCGAACCAAGCGGCACAGCAATACCGATTTGTGTCCTTCTGATTGAACCAGGAGCCTTGCTATATGCTTTTTCAGGATCCCACACACTAACCATATGGACCGTAGCCACTGTCTACGCGCTCTTCTTCCTCTCACTCGCTTTGTCGATTACCTTGTATCGTCTTTCGCCATTCCACTCCTTGGCGCACTTCCCAGGCCCGGCCATCAACAAGGTCACAAAATTGCGGGGAATCTGGATTCAATGGCAAGGCCATCAACACCTCGTTTTGAAAAATTTACATGACAAATATGGGCCGTTTGTTCGCACCGGTAAGAGCAACAACGGCTCCTTATCGTTATCTAATCTTTCCTTTGAAGGTCCGAACGAAATATCAATGATTGACCTTGATGTCATTGCGTCTGTCTTAGGTCCCGCCGGCCTCCCGAAGGGATCCTGTAAACCTCGTCGCTTTTCCTACAGTGTGCTATTTCTGACCCGCCTGTCTCTTAGTCTACGCTGCTCGCAAGGGCCCAACCACTGCCCCAAGCAGCCTCATAACCCTGAATGGGGGGGAGCACGTGAACAGGCGCCGACTATGGAACAGAGGGATGAATTCCAAGTCCCTCAAGGAATACGAAGTATTCATTGCAAAAAGAGCCGAACAGCTTCAGAGTCGCCTTGCAGATATGTCGGGGAGCGTGAACCTGGCAGCTTGGCTGGGCTTTTTCTCGTATGCAATCACATTTGTCTTCCATTCTGCTGCGGCTGAGCACACTTGTAGATTCGACTTCTTGGGCGACATGGCGTACGTTGTTTATGGTAGTGTTTTTGGCTGTCGCTCAATTTTATCAACAGATTCGGAGGTGGATTTGAAATGCTCCGTGACGGCGGCGATAGCTCTGGCACCTGGACTTTGATTGATAGCTCAATGGAGTGCGTGGCGAGCATACTCTAGAGCATGCTGTGTTGCTGATGCGTCTCTCTAAAGTTCTCTAGGATTGCTCTCTCACATTCCTTGGGCGTCGATTGCCCTTCAACGAACTCCATTCCTGGCCTCCAGTCTCAAGAGAATGCGCAGGTTTGGAACCGATTGTGCGGTGAACCGCCTCCAGGCTGGCGCATCGGTCAAGGATCTTTGGTATCATCTCGTAATGCGCCCCCCCTTTTTTCAATCCACCTCGTGTTTTAATCTCGTAACTTGCAGACCGACGAGGCGGGGCTCGAACAGAAAAAACCACCCGTTGCAAACGTCGTAGCAGATGGATTCCTCGCAGTCATTGCGGGAGCCGACACCACCGCTACAGCGATGACATGCTGCTTCTACTTGCTCCTCAAAAACCCGGATGTTTACAAACGTCTGCAGGCGGAGATTGACACCGTCTTCCCGATGGGAGAGAATCCATTGGATGTCTCAAAGCACTCAAACATGCCTTATCTGACCGCTTGCTTGTGAGAATTCAATTCTGTATTGATGAAACTGGCATTGCTCACTGTTTATCAGGAATGAAACCTTGAGAATGTACCCAACAGTACCTGTCAACGGTCCGCGGATGGTTCCCTTGGGCAGCGGCGGGAAAACAATCGTAGACCGGTGAGCTTTCAATTTTCCGGGCCATAGTACAATATAGAGCCCACACCTTTCAGGTTTATTCCCGAGGGTACACAAATATACGTCCCGCCATATCTCTACCACCGTGACCCTCGCTACTTTTCCTCTCCCGACAAATTCTGGCCCGAACGGTGGTCCGACGAAGATGCCGCTGGCAAGTCAGAATCATTCGTGCATAACACCGCTGCGTTCATCCCGTTCAATTATGGCCCCGCGAACTGTGTGGGCCAGGGCTTGGCCAAGCGGGAAATGATGATGGTAGTGAGTTTGCTTCTGCAGAGGTTTGAGATGCGGTTCGAGGAGGGTTTTGATGCGAGCAATTGGGATTATGGGCTGCACGACCAGTTGGTGTTCAAAAAGCCGCCGTTGCCTGTCGTTCTGACTGCCCGGTCTTGATCTTCTGATCTTTGTGAGTACGTTGTATGATATCGATCTTTTTACTTTGCCATTGATAAGAGCTACATCGTAGCGCTAGCGACGGTGCTGAGTGTGTGCGGTAGAATACTGTTGTCACTTCAGCGGTTCCAATGTTTTGGCTGGCCGAAATGTATATCGAAATGTGTGCACAAAATATATAATTTCCTGACCCATTTTAGCAGCCTGAAATTTTTTTAAAAAAAATGGTCGAAATGTAATGGAAAATAATAAATGTTAACAAACATTTTACAGCGGTTTCAGAAAACACACCGGCTGTGTCAAGATTTAGTCTGGAATTAAAGTTATTTCTACATGGATTTGAACTATTTAAAATTTGGATTCACATTTAAATGCTGATAAAATATATTATGGTCTTGACACACCGGCTGTGTCAAGATTTAACCCGGATTTAAAGTAATTTCTCAAGGGTTTACTCAAATATTATTTACAGAAAATTATTTAACCGTTGTTTAAATATTAAATTTAACGTCACAGTGAAAGGTGAATCCGCACATATAATTTTGAAACAGCTTTAATTCAGTATTAAAGTCATACTAAAATTTCAAATTTTGCTCAACACGAAAGTTTTGGCGAAAATACTTTTTTCGCAAACACTTCAAGAAGAATTTAAATGATTTGTATCACTCCGTTTAAATGTATATTCAAAGTTATTACTTTTGCTAAAAGGTAAACGATTTGTAGAATATAAGATTGAGACGATAGTTGAAAGCAATTTCTAAATTTTACATTTTAAACTAGTTTGAAGTCATTACCTGATCGTCGTCCCAATCATTGCCCTACCGTCACCCGCTCGTCGTCCTGATCATCACGCACTCATTGCCCAACCGTCGGGTGACAATTCATTGTTGTTGTCAGGATGGGTGAAAGCAGTTGTGGTGTA